>SNQJ01S0032072.1:68163-79096 GCA_010110895.2 Picea sitchensis
AAGTCCCAAAGTCCCGAAGCCATTGGAGATTGAAGAACCGTAACAAGTTTTAAGGGTGACAGTTGTGTTGTGGGCCCAAAGAGAAAGGAAAGTAAAATTTCAGATTTCGGGGATTGTAGCGACAAGAAGTTAGGAGTCACTGCATAGTGAACTCCCAGGTACTGAAAACCCGAAGTCCCAAAATTCGTAGAGCCAAACAAATCTCATAAAACCTTGTGAAGTCAAATGTTTGTCACTCACGTTGGTTTATGATTATGGTGATTTTATTAAAGGTTTAAGGCCTGACAAACTTTGGATTGATTGCACATTGTGTTTGTAGAGTTCAACGAGTGTCAGGACAACCAAGAATAGACGTCGAGTAAGGAAATGGAATAGGTGTGGACTGCCTCCATTTCAGAGGACAAAAAAGAAGAAAAGGATGTCAACTTGGGAGTCAAAGGAACAAAATCTAATGGGCACATAAAATAGATAGATAAAGAAGAACGTATGATGGAACTCATTGAAAAATCACAGAAAGATGCCCAGGCTCGCCGAGCTGATAGCCGAAAGCTCATGAAAATTAGGGATCGACAGGGTGAATTCAACTTAAAAATGTTGAAGAGAGTGACACAAGCAGATCAAGAAGTGTCAAACCCCTGAGAGGAGAAGGAAATCGAGGAGTGGTAGCATACATTACCGTCTTTACAGTAGTTCAAGCTCGTCCCCTACCAGAAAACACTAAAAATATTGAAAGGATGAACTGAAAGGGGAGATGAACAAAATCAAGCCTCCAACATTCGATGGAGAACATAAGAAGGAGGAAGATGTTGAAACATGGTTGTTGGGCATGAGGAAATATTTCCAACTGCAGAACTACTCCACTCGTGTAGAAGGAAGAATTGTGATGTACCAACTAAAAGGAAAAGCATCCATGTGGTGGGATCAGTTTGTGTAAGTGCAGCACATCAGAGAGAAAGATATCACTTAGAAGGGGTTTAAGAGGTATTTCGAGAAGAAATACCTGACCAAAAGATATTATTATAGAAATATGAAGGAGTTCTTCGAACTCAAGCTAGGCAGCATCACCATTGATGAGTATGAACAAAGTTTCTTGGAACTATTGAAGTATGTTCCATTCATCAAAGATGAGACTGTCGAGATTCAGAGGTATCTGAGTGGACTACCACCTTCCATCAGTGATAATATTCAGTATGATGATCCTAAGACTATGGAAGAAACAATAAGAAGGGAGAAATGCGTGTATGAACAACAAAGAGAAAAGCCTACCTTTTGGAAGGCTCGGGATGACCAGAAGAGGTTTAAGAAGGAACAGAGGCAGAAGGGAAACAAGCCTCCCTTTTTCAGAAACAGTCCTTGGGGACAGTCATCTTTTAGAGAGCCCAGGAAAGTTGAAGGGAGTGAGCAAATGCCCAGACCGTCAACTATGGATTGTTGGGGTTGTAAAGGGAACCATAAGTACAGAGAATGCCCCCACAGAAAAGATAAAGCGAGAACTATCCATACTTTTTAGCAATATGAAACAGTGGAGGATATGGGCAGCAGGATACCAAGGATCTACGCAGCCCTAGACAACAAGCAAGTTGAATTTCAATCACACATGATTGAAGTGGAAGGTATGACTAACAACCGACCACTAATTATTTTAATTGATTCATGGGCTAGCCATAGTTATGTAGATCATAAGGTGGTGGAAAGTTTGCATTTATCAAGAAGAAAACATGAAAAGTCTTGGTTAGTGCAGTTGGCTACAGGGACCAAGAGGAAGGTCACTGAATTGGTTAAATCCTGTTCAGTGGACATGAAAGGATTGAGCACTATGTCTTAATTGAATATTCTGCATTTAGGCTCTTACGACTACTTAATTGGGATGGACTGGTTGGACCAGCACCCTGCCCTCCTAGACTGTCGTAACAAGAGGTTTACATGCCTAGACGAAGAGGGAAATTGGAAAATAGTCCAAGGAATTCCTAGAGTCGTGGTTGTTCGAGAAATCTCAGCCATGCAACTGAAGAAGTGCTACAGGAAGGGTTGTCAATTATTTGCAGCTTGTGTGGAAGAAGCATCCAGAGATGCAGTCTCAAATATTGGAGACCATGAGGTAATCATAGAGTTCAAGGACGTATTTCAAGAGGTACCTAGACTACCTCCGAAGAGGGACATCGATATTTCTATAAATTTGATGCCTGGAGCAGCTCCAGTTTCGAAAGCTCCTTATAGAATGAGTACGCCATGGTTGAAAGAGTTGCAATTGCAACTCGAAGAGCTACTAAAGAAGGGTTACATTCACCCCAGCATGTCACCTTGGGGAGCCCCGGTCCTATTCGTGAAGAGGAAATATGGGATGTTGAGACTGTGCATTGATTTTCGATAGTTGAATAAGGTAACTGTCAAGAACAATTATCCCCTACCAAGGATTGATGATCTTTTCGATCAATTGAAGGGTGCGAGAATATTTTCGAAGATAGATCTCAGATCGGGATATCACCTGATAAGAATAAAGGATGAGGACATCAACAAGACCGCCTTTAGAACAAGGTATGGTCATTATGAATTCATAGTGGTGTCGTTTGGACTGACAAACACACCTGTTTTTTTTATGTGCTTGATGAATGGTGTATTCAGGAACTATTTAGACAGGTTTGTCATAGTCTTCCTGGATGACATATTGGTGTATTCCAAGTCGGAACAACACTTGAGAATGGTTCTGCAAGCATTGAGAGAACACTAGTTGTATGCCAAGCTCAGCAAATGTTCATTTTATCAAAGGCAGATCCATTACTTGTGACATATTATTTCACAAGAAGGGATTGTTGTGGATCCTGAAAAGGTTGAGGCCATCCGAGAATGGTTAGTGCCAAGGAACGTGGTAGAAGTTAGATCTTTTATAGGTCTGGCATGCTATTATAGAACGTTTATAGTAGGGTTCTCAAAGTTAGCTCACCCTATCACTTCCTTGCAAAGGAAGGAGAAGAAGTTTCAATGGACTGAAGAGTGTGAGAATAGTTTCCAGTGATTGAAGTAGTTGTTAACCAGTGCTCCAATCCTGCGGATTGCAGATCCAAATATGGATTTCGTGGTGTGCACAGATGCGTGTAAGGAGGGGTTGGGAGGAGTTATCAGCCAAGAGTGATGTGTAATCTGTTATGAATCCCGAAAGTTGAAAGAGCATGAAAGGAATTATGCCACTCACGATTTAGAGCTGGAAACAATCGTCCACGCATTGAGGAAATGGAGACATTACCTCATGGGAAGGAGATTCAAATTGAGAACAGACCACAATAGTCTGAAATATTTATTTCATCAGCCGACTTTAAATGCCAGGCACACGAGATGGCTAGAGTTTCTGTGTGAATATGACTTTGATATCAAGCATATCAAAGGGAAAGCAAATAAGGTGGTTAATGCACTCAGCAGAAAAGTGCACTAGTTACATGCTACAACCATTAACATGTACAGGACTGAGATTAAGGACAGAATTTTGGAAGCTGCAAATGTTAATTTGCAGTACAAAGGTCTGGTAGCAAAGATACATCAACGTGAGAGACCATAGACCCAGGGAAGTTACACCTTGGAAACTGATGGCTTACTTCTATATAAAAACAGAGTGTATGTACCCAATGTCCGGAAGTTGAAGCTGGAAATTCTAAAAGAAATGCATAACATGGCTTATGCTAGACATCCTGGATATTAGAAGACTGTAGCAGTAGTCAAAAGCCATTATTTTTGGCCGGGTCTGAAGAAATAAATCATTGAATACATCGCTAGATGTATGGAGTGCCATAAAGTTAAGGCTGAGCATAGGCACCTAGCAGGGTTGCTGCAACCCTTACCCATTCCTGAGTGGAAATGGGAAGTGGTGACAATGGATTTTATTATAGGATTGCCCAGAACAAGCAAGCAACATGATTCAATCATGGTGGTGGTGGACAATATTACAAAAGTTGCCCATTTTATTCCACTAAAAACCACTCACAAGGCAACAGATGTTGCTAATATCTTCTTAAAAGAAGTGGCACGCTTGCATGGAATTCCTAAGACGATTGTGTCTGATAGGGACCCGAAATTCACCTCGAATTTCTGGAAAGGATTGTTCAAAGGATTCGGAACAAATCTGAACTTTAGTACAACATATCATCATGAGTCTGATGGACAGACAAAGAGGGTGAATAGAGTAATAGAAGACATTTTGAGAATGTATGTGATGGATAAACCATCAAGATGGGAAGACTACCTATATTTGGTAGAATTCGCCTACAATAATGGGTATCACGCATCGTTGAAGTGAGCCCATTCGAAGCACTTTATGGAAGAAAGTACAACACTCCAATGAGCTGGGATAATCCAGTTAACAGAGCAGTAGTTGGGCCTGAGCTTCTCAAAGAGATGGAAGACCAAATGATAAGAACTAAATAGAATTTGAAAACTGACCAGGACAGGCCGAAGAGTTATGCTGATAAGACCAGAACCCACAGAGAATACAAAGTGGGTGATCATTTTTTCCTGAAAGTAAAAACTAACAGGAGTTCCCTGAAGATGGGAAGTTGCGCCAAGTTGGCAGCAAGATTTTGTGTGCCATTTGAAATCCTGGAAAGGATTGGGCCAGTTGCATACATGCTTGCATTACCTGCATCTATGACTGTACATAATGTGTTTCATGTTTCACTGCTTAAGAAATATATACTTGATGCTAATCATGTTATTGACTGGAATGTGG
The DNA here is from genome assembly GCA_010110895.2 of Picea sitchensis. Taxonomy (NCBI): domain Eukaryota; kingdom Viridiplantae; phylum Streptophyta; class Pinopsida; order Pinales; family Pinaceae; genus Picea; species Picea sitchensis. The sequence goes on from SNQJ01S0032072.1 coordinate 72,878, forward strand.
TTCAGGTGGAACCAAAAGGTGTCCTGCAAGTGCATCCTGTGTGCATATTGGACAAGAAAAACAAACAACTCCAGAATCGAGCTATAGGGATTGTAAGGGTCCAGTGGACCTGGTACGGTCTTGAGGACGCGACATGGGAGCATGAAGATGTTATACGAGCAGAGTACCAACATCTTTTTGAAATTTTTGAAAAGTTTGCAGATGCAGTGTAAAGTTGCACTGAGGACAGTGCGAAAATAAGGGACGGGGGATTGTAGTGTCCCCAAGGCCGAGCCCTTTGTAAATCTAGATTATGAAATGAATTGTAAATATGTGTTATAGGTTAGTGAGCCAAGTTTGTATAAGTCGATGGGCTTATGTGATTGTTAGGCCAGAGAGCCTAAGGGTTGGAGGCCAAGGGCCTAATTTTGTACCTGTATGTATGCAACACATTAACAAAATATAAACCCCACCACGTTCAGACCAACCAGGATGAATGAATGATGGGGGACTAAGCATCCATAGAGAGGGCAAGGGATTAGGGGCTTGAAGGTATGAAAATGGGCTAAGTGTTAAGCCTTGGGGGCTTAAGCCTTGAGAATAATATGTTAATATTATTCCAAAAGACATGTGAATAATATGTTTTTACCCTAAGTTCTTTTGGAATGACATGTGACTTCCAAATGGTGGAAGGGCGCACGTTGATGGAAGCATGCAGCTTCACGGGTCACAAGTGTCAACCCAAGCCCATGCAAATAAGAGGGTTGATATTATTCATGTTGGGGGTTTTCCTCCATTCAATAGGATCTTCTGAACAACACGATCGGTCCAACCTCTGCAAGAATACCCCGTACGCCCTTTGAATATAAAAGTCGGTGTGTTGATTCGGAATAACGGGTGTTAATTTCTGAAAAGCTGAAGCATCCTCTATCTGAGCATCAAGCCTATGCATGGAGCCTTGTTCAAAGCCATATCCATGAGACCATCCACCATTGTTGAACTTGTTGGAAAGCCCGTGTCTTTTTTTCCCATTGGTTGTTGTGGCCATGCAGTGTTGGACTGCGTGGGGCTTGTTGGCTAGTTGTACAACACTCTCTCCAGGTGAGGGAGGTGATTGAGGTTGGAAGAGCGGGTTGTTGGCCTGTGAGCGATTCTCTCCAGGTGAGAGAGTGTGCGGAGGAAGGAGATAACTCCTGGAAGGAACCCTGTAGCTGCCACAGAGCTCGAAGACTTTCGGTCCAATATGTTGCTGTAACCCAAGGCAAGGGAGGTTAGCAGCCGAAGGACTATCTAGGTGACAGAGAAGGTGTATACTCCTGGGGTGGAACAGGCATGTGGGGAAGGAGAGTCTGTGGGTAGTGAGTATGAGTGGTGGGCAGTGAGTATGAGTGGTTCCTGGGAGAGAGTTCCTTCCTTGTGATTGTGTGTTTTCCCTGTAACCTTAGCCTAGCCTAAGATTAACTGCCTTGGGAGTGGAGCTTAGTCCCAGCTCGGGGGTGACCCACTGTTGAGCTGACCAGCACTGTGGTCTATGGCTCGGAGGTTTGTGGAAGGCCTGCACTTGGTTGGTGGAACTACCACTGTTTCAAAGATAAGTACCATATGATGCTTTAATTATGTTTCTTATCTCTGTGTATTATAATTATCATGTATTTTGCTGTGCATATGAATTAATGCTAATGCCATGTTTAAAATTATGATAGCGGTAATTTTTAGACTTACTCTTAGCTTAAATGTGTTTCATTGCTTAAATGCATGTTGTTATATAATTAAGTGTTACAGTATTGTATTTCCATGAAGTACACAAAGTGGTGTTACATCACCCATAGAAATATCTCGAGACTGCGCAGTGCACTCCGTGTGTTGTGTTTCTTGCCAATAGTTTTAAAGGGTTTTGTTGGAAACCTGTAATTTTTAGACTTACTCTGAGCTTAAATGTGTTTCATTGCTTAAATGCATGTTGTTATATAATTAAGTGTTACAGTATTGTATTTCCATGAAGTACACAAAGTGGTGTTACATCACCCATAGAACTATCTCGAGAGTGCGCAGTGCACTCCGTGTGTTGTGTTTCTTGCCAATAGTTTTAAAGGGTTTTGTTGGAAACCTGTTAAGATCTGAACGTGGGTCAGCCAAAGAAGTGGAAGAGAAAAAAGATAACCAACATTTGGATTGTGAGGTTTGGTTGGATTCAATTACAAATTAGTAAGAGAGATTGAGATGCGGAGAAGATTTGAAAAAATAGTGAATTCGTTTTCACTTTTGATTTATTATAATATGTAATAAGTATTTTTTAATGTTATAGGATTTGCTCCTTGAAAATTAGAGTGAACATCAAATGAAAAAAAAGATAGTGCATCCCACGAACTATTGTTGGACATGAATTCCATGTAGCAATAAAAGGACCACCATATCCAGCTTATGTAATACAGATGGGTAGGGAAAAGTAAAAAATGTTTACAAAAGGGTTAATAACATGTTAATGGAAGAGAGGGAATGATGTCCATCAATGTGAAGAAGAAAACACAATGGAATGAACATAAAGTAAGAATAACTTAAAATGGATTTTCACCCATTAAGGCATAACAAAAAAACATGGAAGAAAAGAGTGAGGGTGAGAGTGATGGTAATGAATAATAATTTATTTGAAAAAATAACTTACACACTTATTAATTTTGTGTACTCTGTATCATGGAAGAACTCATAATTAGTAGTTGAGATTTTTGATATATTATATTAATTTTTTATCTATCATGGAAGAACTGGAAAAACATCACCATTAGCAATTGATTGGATCATGGTGTTTAAATTTTATGAATTGTATTGCCTTGTCTTCATCATACAAGTATTTTGTTTTATTTACAAATTAATAATTCAAGATAACAAGATCTACTAGCATGTTGCAAAATCTTATTAAGTACCAATAATAATCTTATTAAGTACCAATAATGATAATGTTGAATTCATAAATATTAATACACCTTAGCCAAACACAATTGTTTCAATGAACAAAGGAGTAACTTCAACCATTGAAAATATATTGTTATTAAATTTGACATTTAAAAAAATCATTTACTCTTTAACCAACCAAACAGGGCTTGCCATTATGAAGTTTAAGAATTTGAGCTTAGTTATTTTCATAGCTCAAATTCACACCTAAATCCAATTACAAGTTGATATGTAGACGAAGCATTCACCCTTTAAGAAACTGAAACCAAAGGGGACTTAGCAAAACTAACTTCAAGTCCTTTGGCATTTTAACAAAYCAAAGGGGGCTTAACAGAATTAATTTTAAGTCCTTTGGCATTTTTACAGAGAGATTGAGCTTCTTTATTTCCATAACTCAAATTCACATTTTCCATTTTGATAGCTTCACATGGAAAACTTTTACTGCAAGCTAAATTAATGACCGCCTCTGTTATTGAGGATCCTGTTATATTTTTGTACACCACATCACTAATTTTCACATTCATATTAGATTCCTGCACAATATTAACGACAAAGTAAGCTACAAAACTTCAGTGGGCATATGATACTTCAATCTTCAAGTGCCATATATATATTTCTTGTGAAAAAATATGGCAAGAAAATAAAGGGAAGCTCTTCAGATAGGAATAAGATGATCAATACCTGGGCTGTACAACCTGGGCAATAGTATTGGTCAATGATGATGGGATTCCGTACGTTGGGCAATAGTATTGGTCAATGATGATGGGATTCCGTACGTTGTCCATCCGTATGTTCTCAAATGTTAAGCCCCTAGCGAAGCCCTTCCCTCCTTGCCATGTTTTGATTCTAACTCCTTTGTCAGTGCCGGTGAAAGAAACTCCTTTTACAGTGACGTTGGTGACTCCATTAAGAGAAGGATATTTGCCGAGGCTCCCCACACTGCATGATAATAACACAAATCCGTTGTCAGTGCAGTGCTTTGAATGGTCATATCCTTTGTCCATTTGGAATTTTATCAAACTATTTCATCTGATTTCTGTCTATTTGGAATTTTATCAAACTATTTCACCTGATTTATGTCTATTTCGAATTTTATCAAACTATTTCACCTGATTCCATGACCTGGTCCGCAAGTAACCTTTTCAATGGCAAGATTGGAAGTGCCTTCAAAAATACCAATACAATCATCTCCTGCACAGCCAAAGTTAAAGCTTTTACCTTTGATACAATAGTTCCAACAATTTGTTAAAGCTTTTACCTTTGATACAATAGTTCCAACAATTTTAAAATGTTGATGGGAAATATGATCCACCTGTTCCTATGTTGAGATTTCGAAGCTTGACATTGGTAGAAGATATGTGAATTCCATCGGTGTTGGGGCTGTCGTCTGGGGCCCAGATAGTCAATCCCTCTGCCAGGACGTTGTCACTTGCATCAATGGATATATGGAACTACTTGTTGTTAATGGATGTAATATCTCTCAAAACAACTCCTAATGTAAAAAACACAACTCCTAATTCCACAATGTAAAAAACACATTCATTATAAACTCCTAATTCCAAAAACACATTCATTATAAACTGTGAAAAAATGGCTAGAGGCATTACCGAAGGTCCAAGTTTGCACTGCACAGCAGACAATATAGTTCAGTCAGTATAAGTCTGAGGAATATGCCATCTAAATCACTAAAAAACAACGCATTCGTACTTGCTTATTTTTTTTACACGTCCACCATGAGGCTCCTTGTCCATATAAACTCCCCCCGCCTTCCACTGTTAGACCATTTACATCCTTGAACTGCAACCAGTAGCGTTTCTTTTCTCCGTTCCATAATCTAATGTCGGTTGGTGCAACGAGGTCCCCAGTTATCTGCTCAATAAATCTCAAAAGAAGGAAATATATAAATCACATTGCTCATTGCTCAAAAGAAGGAAATATATAATGAATATTATCACTTTACCTTCACTGTAATATTAGCATTCTTACATGGCCCTCTAAAGGAAACTGGAGCAACCAGAATTTTCTTTTGGTATAGACACAGTAGATGATCGAGTAGAAGAACAGGCTGCATTCCAGGCTGCCAGAAAAGCCTACATAACAAATTTATTTTAATTTGTTAAAATTAGATAATCTATGTCTCTAATTCATTGATTTCTGTATGCTTATCTCAAATCTTGCTATTGTCTGTGATGCCATCCGCTTTTGCACCATACTGCCTAACATCATAGCTGACACTAGAATCCTTTATGTTGGGTATTGAACTCACGTCTGGAAAAATAAAGGACGCCGTGAAAATCACAGCTAATACGAAGAGAAAGTGTTTCATCTTTGCGAGTGATTGCGACTACACTCACGATTCCCCTTCAATCTTGCTAATATGCCCAGCAGCACTGGATTGCATAACCTGTTCTGAATACCGAATCACTTAAATGATTTCACTCCTTCAACCTACCTATCCTATATATATATAAAATCCTAGTATTCCATGAAGCGGATTCCTCTCTAACTAATTTTCAATATTTTATATTTATGTCATGTAATATATTTTACTTTATTTAAGTTAATATTGTTTTTATTTTTTTTATATAAGGTAATGTTAATTATAATCATAGTTTTAATATATTTTACTCTATTTAAGTTAATATTGTTTTTATTTATGTTATATTAAAGTCATGTTAATTATAATCATATAGTTTTAATTTTAATGCACAAAAAGTGGAATTGTAATCAATAATTGTTAATTAGTTATTAGTTTTAATTTTAATGCAGAAAAAGTGGAATTGTATTCAATAATTGTTAATAATTGTTGATTAGTTAGAATTGTACTCAATAATTGTTAATTAGTTATTACTTATTTTAAAGTGAATAATTGTTTAATTGTTTATATCATCTCTACAAATTTATTAGTTGATTTTGTAATGATAAATAAAGTGAATAATTGTTATAGTTGATTTTGTAATGATAAATAAAGCGAATAATTGTTAATGGTTTATATCATCTCTAAAAATAATCAATTTTAATAATATATACAAATTTATTAATTAATTTTGTAATGATAAATAAAGTGAATAATGGTTAATGGTTTATATCATCTCTAAAAATAATCATTTTTAATAATTTAATTTTTTTTAATATAGTGATTATAAATTATAAATATAGATTTAATGCAAAAAATTTGGGATTGCAATTATTAATTAAATAATGGACAATATTATCTATTCAACCATTTATAAAAATATAAAAAATAAACATGTTCAACATATTATATTATATTATATTATATATATATAT
>SNQJ01S0032072.1:79146-94720 GCA_010110895.2 Picea sitchensis
TCATATTTGCTATTCATAATATTAGTGCATTATAATATTAGTTGAAACATGGGAGCATGAAGAGCTCAAGGTCCCTAACATATTGTGGTTTGTTTGGAACAAAAAGCCATATTGTAGAGATAGGAGACATAGTCTTTTATATTATAAAGAGCATTTCTCCTTCCATTCAATTTCAGACATCAATGCGAAGAAGATGTATATACCAATTTGTTATTTTGCACATATTCATTCTACTTTTTATAAGCAAAACAATCTAGATAGAAAATTCTAATAAAGGCATATGCTCTTTGAAAAAAGTAAAATTGATCTTTTCTTAAAGGATTTAAATAGTGAATTACATCTCCTAACTTATAAGGACAACATTGAAGAACTTCTAACTTATAAGGACAACATTGGAGAATCCTCGAGTAATTTTTCTCCAATATGGGTATGACTATTAATAAATCCAACAATATCACTTATGATACCTTTGTATATGACAACAACAACTTGGAGGAAGTGAATTTATACAAATATCTTGTAATCAATATTCACCACAAGTTCAATTAGAATTAAAGAATTGAGAAAAAGATAATTGGAGAATGGAAAGTATATTATGGGATTGACAACAATTGTAAATGAACCAATCTTTGGATATGGGATAAGAAGAAACTACTCCTCTTTGAAACTATTGTTACACCTGTTATTATTTATGGATATGAAGTATGGGGATGCAATATCTCTTGAGAATCCTAGAGAAAGATAGAGAAAATCCAAAAGAATTTTATAAACTATAATCTCAAAATTAAAGGAAATATACCCTATCATATCCTCCTCTTAGAGGAAATCCTTTCCCCCATTGAGAGCATGAAAATGACTAGATACCAAGTGTATAAGAATAAGTTACACAACATGGAATACACGAGACATCCTAAAATTGCTTCAAACTCTAGCTGTAATCAACTTCGACTCAAGCGGGGATGGCATAAAGATGCCCAGTCTTGGCTAAGCATTGGGGAGTCACGGAAGAGACCATTTTGAAAAATAAGGATACTATTAAAAATATTATTAAATAAAAATTTAAGGAGAAAATGTGGTGTGATAAAGAGTTAGATAAAATCCAAAAGAATTTTATAATCTATAATCTCAAAATTAAAGGAAATATTCCCTATCCTATCCTCCTCTTAGGCAAGCCTTTCCCCCATTGAGAGCATGACTATGACTAGATACCTAACGTATAAGAACAAGTTACACAACATGGAAGACATGAGACTCCCTAAAATTGCTTCAAAATCTAGCTGTAACCACCTTAGACTCAAGCGGGGATGGCATAAAGATGCCCAGTCTTGGCTAAGCCATTGGGGAATCATGGAAGAAACCATTTTGCAGAAGCAGGATACTATTTAAAATATTATTAAATCAAAATTTAAAGAGAAAATGTGGTGTGATAAAGAGTTAGAGGAAAAAATAAAATTAAGATATTATAAGGAGGTAATCAACCTTAATCTAGAAGATCAAAATTATCACTTTGTTTTGACAAGTATAAAGAAAAAAATAAGCATTTCTAAGATAAGAACAAATTCTCATGACCTCCATAGTGAAACTAAGCATTGGTCAATTCCTAAAATGCCAAGGGATAAAAGCATGTGTCACCTTTGTGACACTTAGAAGGTTGAAGATGAAAAACATTTTCTCTTAGATTGTCCATCCTATACCCAGATTAGATCTCAATTTCAAAATATATGTCACCCTACCAACCTTTCTATCATTTTAAGTCAACAAAACAATGGTGATGTTGGAAAGCTTCTCTTAATGTTTTTCGAGCACAAAAACAAAATTATAAAGAATTGCAAGTAATCCCTTACTTAAGGTCCAATAAACCAATTCGGTCTCAATAGACGTTAATCATCAATAACAATAACAATAACAATAACATAATAATTATATACTTTCTATAATATAATTAAGTTTTCCATTTTATAAATTAAAAAATATATATAAAACTCATATGTAAGTAATAATTAAAAATGTGAACATGTAATGATACTAAAGTGTATTATTTTTATAAAAAGCATATATTGTGTAAGGATGTTTTTAAATATTTTATAACGTATTATATATTATAATAGACTTATTATATAATATAATAGATGTCATACATAAAAATTAATTAGCTAGATATATTAAAAATAAATGTTTTAAAAAATAGTAAATTGAAAGAATACTAGAAAATTGAAACCAAATGGCAATAGCCAAATATGTGTTTTAAAATGTTGTATTCGTTTGAAAATGTTTTTTTCACATTTTTTTTTTTATATATTATATGATATACTAGATTTATGAAAAACAATACTAGTGATATTTGAGTTGGGAGTGTTATATATTATGTCTATTTAATAATAGTAAAGTCCTAAATGGTAATGGTACTGGTACACTCATGTGGTAGAATGGTTTATTTATAAAAGTGAGTTTTTCTTTCATTTTACAAGCAATGGTTACAATTGGATCATAATAAAGGTTAATTCAAAATGAATTATTAATTCAAAATGAATTATATTGTGGCTTCAAGTCGAATATTGTAGATATTACAAAGATGTATTCACTAACTCAAAATGGATAGAGGTCTCTTTAGACATTGCCAAAAGAGTTAGGTGTATAGATTTATAGGTCATAGTTACCACATCTATGAGATTATTTGATTTTTCTAGCAAAATTATTGGTGAAAATAGGCTACTATAATACACAAAGTAGGGTGAAATGATTTTTTAGGTTGTTTTATAATTTTTTTAACAATGATGTCTCTTAGAAGGTTAATATATTTTGATGTCTCTTAGATGTACTGACTTTAGAAAATCTTTTGAGATGGTTCCAAGGAAAAATCTTTGGGATAGGTTAGAAGAGATCAAAGTGTCTCTCGAGTTGACGGTTGTTGCAATAAGATTGTATGAGAATGTTATTGCCAAGTTTAAAAATACTAAGGGTTAGTAGAAAGAAATTAACTGCGATCCATGTGGATATTGGTGGCCACCCACCTATTCCAACTGGCTCCTTTTGCCAGTTTTTAGTTCAACGCGTTCTTTTGTACTTCTTTATAATTGTGGGTTCTACACTTCCGAGGATGTCTGGAGACTTACTCATCTTCCAAGTGGATACTAGTGGCCTCCCACCTAATCCAACTAGATTATTTTATATGTTTTCATGTCAACACATCTTGATGTACTTACAAGGTATTTTTGGGGCTCTAAAGAGTGTTATTTTGGCTCGCCCAAGTCAAACAGTAGACATAGATAGAGTTTGACGATGTAATGCGTAGTTCTCGAAAAGACATTTTCAATGGGATATAACACACCTAAAACAAATATCATATGAAAAAGTTACGACCCCGAGAAGTTAATGTACTAACTTACCCAAACAGGGCCCAAATGACTTTTGGCGTTTCATCTCCTACGTTTAGGTTTTTTTATGTCTAGAGTTTTGGAATTCTTGTTTAACATAAAACAGCCTACAGAGCCTCATTGTAATTATCTTCTTGTGAATGAGTATAGTCGTCACATCCCTTCTCAAAGATAAATCCACCACCATTCTAATGAGTCTTGCACTCTGTATTTTTACAGTCTCTTTACAATTCTTTCATTAATAGAAATCAAGTATTGTTGTATTTTTTTGTTTTTGGCAATTTTCATGAGTATTTCATTGTAATTTATCTTCTTTTATTTCATTCCAAACATAATCTGGATCAGTGGTATCATAGCAAGCTGCTCTTGGTCATTTTTCAACGCATTTCCCCGACGAGGTACGAGTATAGCCTGTTGGGTATCAAGTTTTTATCTCTTGAGGAAAATCACTCTCGCACACCCAAGAAACCCTTGATGGTGGCAGAAAATAAATATGGTGGGGCATAAGATTTTAGTAACATGTTGCTTGAGCAAGATCTCGCACGACAGATGGACGAAATGATGGAGAATTTTGCACAAAGTCTTCAATGCCTATCATGTGCCGATAACAACAGGCACATTTTCAATAGCGTCCATTTTGGAGCAACCTCCCCCTTCAAGGTACAAGTTAATTTTGATATTCCCATATTTGAAGGTATGACAGATGCAAATGCCCTAGAAAAATGGTTAAATCTATTAGAAGGTTAATTCTCTGTTCTAAATTTTTCTGACATGGAAAATATCACCTTCGCACTCCTCAAGGATCTCCTGCATGTCAAACATTGGTGGTAAACCTATTGGGATAAAACATGCACAGAGGAATCTGGAATATATGGGACCAAGCCAACTTGGAATCTTTTTGTGGATGCTCCAAAGAAAAATACTATCATGTTGATAACTATGAAGACCAGTACTTGAGATGGACCACACTCCGGCAAGATAAAAGCCAAACAGTGTCGGAGTTCACAAATTCTTTCCATACCTTGCACACCAAACTGGGTATCAAGGACTACGAGCGACATCTAGTTCAGAAATATCATGGGGCTCTGCATAGGTACATCCAAACCAAAATAGATTTACTAAACATCTCATCAATGGGATTTCCCTGTCGATATGATGTCAAAATCAAGTAGAAATTTAGGCACTAAAACAAATGGGAATTCAGGTCTGCAAATCTGCAACAACCAAAGAACGGTAGAGACGAACCTAAAAAACAATTTCTAGACAATCAGTGTAAGACATAGGACAAAAAGGGTAAAGGGAAGATGAAGAATGACAATGGGAAGTGGTGTGACTTCCACAAAATCCCCTATCACAACACTAATGAATGTCACTCAAAACAGTCATTGGTGGTCAAGGTCAAAGACAAGGAAATGAACCCTGATTCAGAATCTAATCCAAAAAATATTGAAAATAGACAAATGATCGACGAAGACCCCACTGCCAATGGCATGACCGCAACAATTCAACAAGAAGAATCAGTAGATCCTGAAGAGGGGGAGTGCCTCTTCCATTCAAAAATGTGGGTGAAGGGTACGATGTTTCATTTCATTGTTGATAATGACAACCAGAAGGAACTCATCTCATATAAGGCCATCAAATAGCTGGGGTTGTCGACAAAACCACACCTACAACCATATAACATCGGGTGGCTTCACCAGGGACGAGATCTTTGTATCAGCCAACAATGTCACATGTCCTGTGGAATCCAGCCCTTCAAGGATGTGGTAGTGTGTGATTTTTCCCCTCTTGATGTATGTGATGTGTTTTTGGGGCAACCATATATGTGGATACATCATGTGTTATATGATTCTAGACCCTGTAGTGTCATCATTACTTTGGGAGGTCATCTCTATCGAATACCAGAGGTACTTTCGACTATTGTTCCACCAAAAAAGTGCTGCAAGGTAATATCTCATACTACAAAATTCATCCTCTTCACAGTCTATTCAAAGGATGCACAAAAGACTGCTGCAACCATTGCAGCCTCAACACCTGCTATCCAGTAAAAACAGATTATCAAAGAGAAAGAAGATACTATTTCTTCACCTACAATGGTGCCCACACAATGCCCCATCAAACCCAAAGACAACATGTTGTTGGATCATATTCAACCCCGCCAACAACCGGTTTGTGACAATATTCAACAGACCAAGCCGCACAACTTCTCCAACAAAGCACACAACTCACCAATATTCAGATTTAGAACATGCTTTCCCCTCTTCCTTCGGCACTAAAGGAAATAGAGACCATTTATTCCTAAGGGTGGAGGATTGATACAGGTGGATATTAGTGTCCACCCACCTGTTCCAACTCGCTCCTTGTACCAGTTTTTAGTTTAGCATATTCTTTTGTACTTCTTTGTAATTGTGTGTTCCACACTTCTAGGGCTATCTGGATCCTTACACATCTTCCAGGTGGATATTGTTAGCTTCCCACCTAATCCAAACGGCTTATTTTGTATGTTTTCATGTCAATGCATCTTGTTGTACTTCTAGGGCCATTTTGGGGCCCTAAACAATGTTAGTTTGGCTCGCCACAGTCAAACTATAGATGAATATGGATCTTGAAGTTGTAATTTGTATTTCTCGAAAAGACCTTTCCAACGGCCTATCACGCGCCTAAAATGAAGATTGTATGCAAAATTTACGACCCCATGAAGTTAATGTACTAACTTACCCAAATGGGGCCGACATGAATTTTGGCATTTCATCTCCTACGGTTAGGTTTTTGGATGTCTAGGGTTTTGGAATTCATGTTTAACATAAAAAAGTCTCTAGAGCCTCATTGTAATGATCTTCTTGTGAATTAGCGTAGTTGTCACGTCTCTTCTCAAAGAAAAATATGCCACCATTCTAGAGAGTCTTGCACTCTATATTTTTACAGTCTCTTTACAATTCTTTCATTAATATAAATCAAGTATTGTTGTATTTCTTTGTATCTCACAATTTTCATGAGTACTTCATTGTAATTCCGCTGCTTTCATTTCATTCCAAACATAATTTGGATCAAATATTGGATTCAATCAAGGTTTCCCCTTGTCGCCTATTTTTTCTTCTTTCATTTCATTCCAAACATAATCTGGATCAAATATTGGATTCAAGCAAGGTTTCCCATTGTCCCCTAGCCTTTTTGGCATATACATTGACAAGTTAGAAGATTTCTTGGAAGAAGTAGGTTGTGTTGGCCCTACTCTCAATGGTCTAGTCATCAATCGTCTATGTTGATGATATTGTTCTTATGGCGAGGAGTCCCCATGATTTGGGAAAGAAACTAAGAATCCTCAAGGACTTTTGCTCCAATATGGGTATGACTATTAATATTGATAAGACTAAGGTCATGATCATTAAATCCAACAATATCAATTATGATACCTTTGTATATGACAACAACAAATTGGAGGACGCGACTTCATACAAATGTCTTAGAATCACTATTCACCACAAACTCAATTGGAATTATAGCATTGAGAAAAGGATAATTGGAGGATGGAAATCTTATTATGGGCTTGAAAACAATTTTAAATAAACCAATCTTTGGATATGGGATAAGAATAAACTCATCTTTGAAACTCTTTTTAAGCATGTTATTCTTTATGGATGAGAAGTGTGGGGATGCAATATCTCTTGAGAATCCTGGAGAAAGATAGATAAAATCCAAAACAATTTTATAAACTATAATCTTAAAATTAAAGAAGTTATTCTCTATCGTATTGTCCTCTTAGAGTCAAGTCATTCCCCCATTGAGAGCACAACTATGACTAGATAGATAATGTATAAGAACAAGTTACACAACATGGAAGAAAAGAGACTTCCTAAAATTTCTTCAAAATCTAGCCATAACCACCTTCGACTCAAACAAGAATGGAATAAAGATGTTCAGTCTTGGCTGAGACATTGGGGAATCATGGAAGAGACAATTTTGCAAAATAAGAATATTGTTAAAAATATTTTTAAATCAAAATTTAAGGAGAAATGGTGGTGTGATAAAGAGTTAGAGGAAAAAATAAAATTAATATATTATAAGGAGGTAATCAACCCTAATCTAGAAGATCAAAATTATCTCTTTGTTTTAATACGTATAAAATAAACATTTCTAAGATAAGAAAATATTCTCATGACCTCCATAGTGAAATTGGGCATTGGTCAATTCCTAAAATTCCATGGGATGAAAGAGTGTTTCACATTTGTGACACTAAGAAGGTTGAAGATGAAAAACACTTTATCTTAGATTGTCTAGCCTATACCTAGATTAGATATCAATTTCAAAATATATGTCACCCTACCAACCTTCTGAATCTTTTAAGTCAACAAAACTATGACGATCTTGAAAAGCTTTTCTTAATTCTTTTCAAGAAAAAAAAAAGAATTAACAATTGCAAGTAATCCCTTACTTAAGGATGGATAGACCAATTGGGTCTCTATGAACCTTAATCATCAATAACAATAACAATAACATAATAATTATATACTTTCTATAATACAATTATGTTTTCCATTTTATAAATACAAAACCAGAGATATAAAACTCATAGTATATATTATGTAAGTAATAATTAAAAAATGTGAACATATAGTGATACTAAAGTGTATTATTTTTATATTATACATATATTGGTAGTTTGTAAGGATTGTTTTAAATATTTTGATTGTTTTAAATATTTTATAACATATTGTAATAGATGTCATAAATAAAAATTAATTAGCAAGACACATTACATGTCCACCATGAGACTTTTTGTCCATCTAAACTCCTCCCGCCTTCCGGTGTTAGACCATTGACATCCTTGAACTACAAACAATAGCATTTATTTTCTCTGTTACATAAGCTAATGTCGGTCGATGCAACGAGGTCCCAAATTATTTGCTCAATAAATCACATTGCTCAAAAGAAGGAAACGAGCATTGCTGAGATAAGAAAATAACAAAAAGAACTGGTAAAAAGAATTGGTAAGATAAGAAAATAAGAAATAAGATGTGCTAAGATAAGAACAAGTTCTCAGGTAAGCATTTTTAAGATAAGAATTGTTAAGATAAGAAGAAATTCTAATGAGCTCCATACTGAAAGTGGACATTGGTCAATTCTTAAAATGTCATGGGATTGTGAAAGAGTGTGGGACATTGGTCAATTCCTAAAATGTCATGGGATGAAAGAGTGTGTCATCTTTGTGACACTAAGAAGGTTGAAGATGAAAAGAACTTTCTCTTAGATTATCAAGCCTATACCCAGATTAGATCTCAATTTCAAAATATTTGTCACCCTACCATCATTCCTAACCTTTTAAGTCAACAAAATTATGGTGATCTCTCAAAGCTTCTCTTAATGTTTTTCGAGCATAAAATCAAAATTATAAAAAATTGCAAATAATCTCTTATTTAAGATACATTAATCATCAATAACAATATCAATACCATAATAATTATATACTTTCTATAATATAATTATGTTTTCCATTTTATAAATAAAGGAAAAAATATATAAAACTCATAATATATATTGTGTAATTAATAATTAAAAAATGTGAACGTATAGTGATATATATATTGTGTGTGTGTAAGGATTGTTTTAAATATTTAATAACATATTATAATAAATATCATACATAATTTTTTTTATCTAAACATATTAAAAATGTTTTAAAAAGTAGTAAATTAAAAAAGACTAGAAAATTAAAATAAACATGTCAATAGTTAAATGTTGTATTGGTTTGAAAATGAATTTTTGCACAATTTTTTATACATTATATGAAATACTAGATTTATGAAAACATGTCAATAGTTAAATATTGTATTGGTTTGAAAATGATTTTTTTCACAATTTTTTTATACATTATATGATATACTAGATTTATGAAAAACAATACTTGTAATATTTGAGTTGGAAGTGTTTATATATTATGTCTATAAAACAATATAAATTATATGATATACTAGATTTATGAAAAACAATACTTGTAATATTTGAGTTGGAAGTGTTTATATATTATGTCTATAAAACAATACTTGTAATATTTGAGTTGGAAGTGTTTATATATTATGTCTATAAAACAATACTTGTAATATTTGAGTTGGTTGTAATATTTGAGTTGGAAGTGTTTATATATTATGTTTATAAAACAATACTTGTAATATTTGAGTTGGAAGTGTTTATATATTAGGTATATAAAACAATACTTGTAATATTTGAGTTGGAAGTGTTTATATATTGGTAAAGCTATAAATGGTAATGGGACACTCATGTGGTTGAACGGTTTATTTATAAAAGTGTTTTTTTTTTTCATTTTACAAGCAATGGGGTGGGAGGGGGGCATTAATAGGAAAATATATTACAGTTTGTTATTTTACAATTGGAACAAAATAAAGATCAATTCAAAACAAACTATAATGTGGAGCTAAGTCGAATATTGTAGATATTACAAAGATATATTCACTAACTCAAAAAGGATAGAGGTGTTTCTAGACATTACCAAAAGAGACAGACGTCTAAATTTATAGGCTCTAGTCACCATGTCTACGGGATGATTTGATTCTCTAGCAAAATTCTTGGTGAAAATAAGTTATAACACAAAAAGTAGGATGAAGTGATTTTTTATGTTGTTTTTTAGATTTTTTAACATTGATGTCTCTTAGAAGTTCAATATCTAACATGGATCGATATGGATCCATATTAACCTTAGATGTATGAATTTCAAGAGGAATTAAATCTCATGTCAATTTAGAGAGGAATTGAATCTCTTTAGGTTGAAAACAATAGAGTGCAAAAACTTGAGGGAATATTCCACATTCAAGGGCTTTATCACTATTCACACTTGATAATTCTCGTGTTATATATATAATGTTATTTTAGTTACATGGTCTCCAAGATAGTACAATCAAGAAATTAAAAAAAAAAATCCATGCAAAAACATTTATATTTCATTTTTCATATGAGAAATATGTTGGAAGATTGGTTGTTGTCATTGATGTCAACCCTAGCCATTATCTTTTGGACCCCACGGTTGATCGAAGTAGATAAACATGAAGAAAATTACACATGTAGATACAACACCCATGGATGGACAGTATAAGTCATGCCACTTCCGGTGGTATGTAGCACGCCACGTGGATCCTCACGATTGAGGAGAAATGAATTTTTGAAGATAAAAATGTGAATTGAAGAAGAAACTACATGTCGGCCCTAATGTTAAAAGGAAGTGAAATAAAGGGTATAAATACATCTCATTATACATTCATTTTTCAACACACACAAGTTTATTAATGAACAAGGAGATATAAGTTGAATTTCTAAGAAAATCTTAAGTAAATAAGGCCGAATTTCAAGGGAGGATGAAGTCTTTTGGTGATGTGTTCTAAGGTATATTATTTACAGGTCATCTTACCATTTTCTCTATAACGTTGTTTATAAAATGATTCAGATGGTGAAATTTAGAGAATATTGAGAAGACATATCTAGGTACCTATGGTAAACATTTCAACTATTTATTCATTATAATTTGGGAGATACATTATGTGGAAGATAGTGTTTTTGACTAGTCCTAAAGCTAATCATAAACAAATGTTTCAGGTAAAACATTCATAATGTCTTCATAGATAATCCAAATGAAGTGAGACCAATTGCATTGGAAAGAGTACGAGTGGTAGTTTCTTGTGTACAAATTTCAGAATATGATTTTAAATATTGAGTGTGGGACATTCTGTACAAATTTGTACTCCTGAATAAACCAGAATTGAATAAGGTCTACCACTTTGTCTATAAATCCTTTTTTGGGAGGATTCAAGAAGTCTCTGGAAGCATTATCAGGTTCTATGTGATGGTTGGTTGATGGGGATAATTTAATGTAATTTTTTATTATCTTTCATATACTTTTGGGTGGAAGGAAGGGGCAAGGATGGAGAGGTCAACCCTCTATTGATATTGGAGGATTGTATTGGCCTTTTGAAGGTTTATCCCTCCCTTTATATTTGGAGGTTGTAGTTTCCTTTGGAATTCATTACTTCCTTTGAACAATAATACATGATTACTGTAATGCCCATATAATTCTAAACATCATTAAGTTTCATAAACATTTTATTTAGTAAACTGAAAGAACAACTTCCTAGCATAATATTGATTTTCATAACAACAACTTCAGCAACTTAAAATTCTCAATAATTACTGAAATCATGACAGAAAGAAATAAATACATAACTTAACAATTACCTGGATCTAATGCTAATTTATGTTGCCTCTTTGCTTTGTTGATACCTTTCTGCTCCCTGCTACATAGATCAACCCTGCCAAAAACAAGAAAATAACTGCCCAAAACTATTGTCCTCCCTGCCAACTAGGAAAACTACCTAGCTCCAAGATATCTATGGATATCCTGGCCCTCCGTGCCCAAAACCTCCAGCAACTCAACGGCTCAACTGGTCAAAAGTCACAGTCCAGAACACTCTATTTCTTGCTCACAGCAAGCCAACAATCCACAAAATATCACAGGATCACAGCCAATACAACAGTGCACAGAAAATCATTGCTCACAACAAAAGACAATGGTTCTCAGGCCACACAGTCCGCAGCATCCATCCCCGTCGAATGGTGCGCACATCCCCCTCTTTCCATCCCTTATTCCTCCCTGCCAACTCACGCAGTTACTCCTTCAACCACCCTCTGTCCTTCGTCCTTCGTCATGAGTTAATGTTTTATCTTCTCGGGCTCCATGGTTATCCCTCCCTGCATACGCCACCATTTTTATATCATTTTTCATTGATCTTTTAATTTTATTTCACATGTCATTAAATGTGATCTGTAGTTTGAATTATTACTTAGTTAAACATAATTAATTTCTTTGATTAAATCTTACTTAATAATCTTTAAGCATGTATCCAATTAGGGTCGTTACATACACCCACCCTTCAAGAAACTCCATCCCGAAGTTTAAGGTGTCTGATGGTACAAAGGAAAAGAACATGTTTCACACATTCACAATAAGTAACTGACATTATCGGTAAGTAAGTCAAGAAAATCATACATACTAGTGTATGTGTATAAGGAATGCATGTGTAGCTAGTACATGAAAATCTCGTGCACATACTAATAGTCAAACTGTCATCCTTTAATAATTTAGGTATGCATTCAATCCAATCAACAAGACTAGTCTTTTATAAAAGACAACAATCAATTAATTATGTGAGAAATTGTTTTAATTACAATTGTCCGGTTCAATAATTTATTTTAAACAACTGTGGTTTAGTTATATAAGAATGAATATTCATATATACACATTTTTTTTTTTTTATATCAAGTCCCACCACAAGACAGATCTCCATATAGTCTCAACTATTCTACTCATCCTTCCTCCCTAACCTACTTCCAACTCCATTCCTATCCATCCTCTGCTAGACTATCTTGGAGCGTCAACTATACTAACCTAACTCCAAATAGAACCCGTAAGTGGAAGTGTCACTATCTCGACCAAGCTTCCCTAGCAGGCAACTGACAGTCATCATCACACGACCTGGGGAGCGTGAATAGCACCGTTCTCCCATGACTTCAGGTTTCGGAGGATACACGGTGGGAAATGCCTCCACCCCTCCTAATCAAATATAGGGTCCACCCCTACGATGGCCCACCCTACAATGGAGGATACACGGTGGGAAACACCTCCACCCCTCCTAACAGAACCAGGGTCAACATCCTACAATGGAGGATACACGGTGGGAAATACCTCCACCCATCCTAACAGAACCAGGGTCAACACCCTACAATGGAGGATACACGGTGGGAAATACCTCCACCCCTCCTAACAGAACCAGGGTCAACACCCTACAATGGAACACACATGAGCACCGTGTTGCTGGAGGTTTTGTCATCGTTTATTCGGTTTTGGGCAGTGTTAGTACCAAAATCATGCACTAGTCCATATATCATAGCAATGCATCCAAATCAATATAAATTGCTCATACATTATTCATACCATAATGTTTCTTGGTTAGTGGTCCCATTATCCACTTTCATCATCATTATTTCTTGGCTATTTCATAGCCCATAACATGCAGATTACTCTGCAACACAACTCATACATTTCTATGCATCATCATCACGTAATTGCATACTATCATCATTTTGCATACTATTATCATTTCAATTTGGTATCCCCGTACCAATACATTAATATCAAAGTTTTCCAATTAGAATTAGATTTCATAATATCTCATAATTCAATTTCGTCGCCCATTCACAAGATCATCATTTACCCAAATAGATTGCATCGTATCCGACATCATTCTGACAGTATTTAAACATTCATTAAATTCACATTCTCACACTATGTCGCATCATATACATCATCATCAACAACATTCAATCATTTGTAAAATTTACATTCACATAATAGATCGCATTACATGCATCATCATCAATAACACTTAAACATTCGTAAAATTTGCATTCACATAATAGATCGCATTAGATGCATCATCATCAATAACACTTAAACATTCGTAAAATTTACATTCACATAATAGATCGCATTACTTTCATCATCATCAATAACACTTAAACATTCATTAGGGTTCATAAATTTTAAAGTTTGAGTGTATTACTTAATAGTTTAACCGTGGCGAGAAAATAAAGTGTATAGGCCTCAGGTAATCCTGGTTGTCTAAGTCAAAAGGTGGTGTTACATACTCCCCATCGGTGCCTTTCCCTCTCTATACACAAAACCTGATTGTAACTCGAGGCAGTCCTGTTGGTAATGGGGTCCTTCGCATCTCCAACAGGTAATACGAGATTGATCCGGTGCACTGTTATGCGACCGATTCTGAAATGAGTTCCTTCCCCTAGAACCCCTGCCCCTGCTAGTTGTTCCCTGAGATGGTCATGGACCTATCTCTACCATTGGCGATGGACGAGATGCTGCACTAGATTCCATTGAAATTCCTGCAGCTACTGTCCTCGGCACGTCCCTGTTACCATATGGTGGTGGCCTTGAGCCCCCTCCCTTAGGAAATGTCCTCGGTGCCTTTCCTACAAATCGAGGGCGATGCGGAAATGTCGGTCTTGTATCCCTGGTTAAGTTCATGTTTTCTTCCGCGTAACGCGCATTTTCCACCGCCTTCGCTACTGAAGACGGTTTCCACATCCGCACCATAGCTCTTATCTTCGGGTTCAACCCATAAATGAGGCGCTCTGCATGTCGTTGGTCATTACCCATATACAAAACATACTTGACCAGTTCCATAAACCTGATCTCATATTCTTCTACAATTCGTTTTCCTTGTACTAAGGCATGAAATGCCCCTATCTGTTGTTCCTCGTAGTATGCTGGTAGATATTTCCTTCGGAACCTCTCCTCGAAAAGTTCCCAAGATACTGTGTCTGGGGTAAGGTGTAGTTGTCTTTCCAAGTTGCCCCACCAGTTTAAGGCGTTGTCTCTTAACTGGAAAATTGCGATCTTTTCCTTCGAGTTGGACACATAGTCCCTTAAGGAAAAACACCTTGTCATGCCTTCCAACCATACTTCTTCACGTTCACTGGCGCGACCTCTGGCAAACTCCGGAAGTTTGATCTTCTGCAACTCTCGGGTGATGTCTTCAGGTGGAAGTCTTCCCCCTGAATCCCTTGATGCTTCTGGATTACCCATTCCAGATGGTGGAGGTTCCACCTCAGTTCCTGCCGGTTGGCACCCCTTTAACGTCTCGTTAATGGCTTCCAACGAGCGCAGTATGAGGGCTAGTTCGGGCGATGGTGGTGGTGGTGATGGTGGTGTCAGTGGTGTCGATGGTGTTGACGGTGTGGGTGGCGTCGGTGGTGCCCGTGACGACGCTCTCCTGCCTCGACCCCTTCGAGTCCTGGCCATCTAGTATAACTTAACCTGCATCACCCCCAAAGTTATCAGGGTGAGTTCCAGGACGTTTCAAATTGGCGCTACTTAAAATTAGAAACAGGGTTGGGCGTAAGTTTTCTTTACTTGTCTGTAAACAAACATTACTCCATCAGGGGAATTGGCTAGGTTTGGTTTAGGATGAAGCATCTAAGCTTGGTTAACATCGAACTTTAAGGTAGATTAACCTTACACTAAATAAAATAATTAATTTTAAATTTATTATTACACTAATTTAACTCAAATTATTTTTACTTTAAATTTAAACTAATTCGACCTTATTTATATATAATCATTT
>SNQJ01S0032072.1:101737-127916 GCA_010110895.2 Picea sitchensis
GCTACCAGACCTCTGTACTGCAAATCAACATTTGCAGCTTTCAAAATTCTATCCTTAATCTCAATCCTGTACATGCTAATGGTTGTAGCATGTAACTCGTGCACTTTTCTATTGAATGCATCAACCACCTTATTTTCTTTCCCTTTGATATGCTTGATATCAAAGTCATATTCACACAAAAACTCTAGCCACCTGGTTTGCCTGGCATTTAAAGTCGAATGATCAAATAAATACTTCAGACCGTTGTAGTATGTTCTCAATTCGAATCTCCTTCCCATGAGGTAATGTCTTCATTTCCTTAATGGGTGGACGATTGTTGCCAGCTCTAAATCATGAGTGGCATAATTCCTTTCATGCTCTTTCAGCTTTCAGGATTCATAACAGATTACACATCCCTCTTGGATGAGAACTCCTCCCAACCCCTCCTTACACGCATCTGTGCACACCACGAAATCCATATTTGGATTTTCAATCCTCAGGATTGGAGCACTAGTTAACAACTGCTTCAATCACTGGAAATTGTTCTCACACTCTTCAGTCCACTGAAACTTCTTCTCCTTCCTTTGCAAGGAAGTGATAGGGTGAGCTAAATTTGAGAACCCTACTATAAGCGTTCTGTAATAGCCTCCCAGACCCATAAAATATCTAACTTCTTCCATGTTCCTTGGCACTAACCATTCTCGGATGGCCTCAACCTTTTCAGTATCCACAACGATCCCTTCTTCTGAAATAATATGTCCCAAGTAATGGATCTGCCTTTGATAAAATGAACATTTGCTTAGCTTGGCATATAGCTGGTGTTCTCTCAACACTTGTAGAACCATTCTCAAGTGTTGTTCATGCTCTTACTCTAACTTGGAATACACCAAGATGTCATCCAGGAAGACTATGGCAAACTTGTTTAAATAGTTCCTGAATACACCATTCATCAAGCACATAAAAACAACAGGTGCGTTTGTCAGTTCAAACGACACCACTGTGAATTCATAATGACCATACCTTGTTCTAAAGGCGGTCTTGTTGATGTCCTCATCCTTTATTCTTACCTGGTGATATCCTGATCTGAGATCTGTCTTTGAAAATATTCTCACACCCTTCAACTAATCAAAAAGATCATCAATCCTCGGCAGGGGATACTTGTTCTTGACAGTTACCTTATTCAACTGTCGAAAATCAATGCACAGTCTCAACGTCCCATCTTTCCTCTTCACGAATAGGACCGGGGCTCCCCAAGGTGACATGCTAGGGTGAATGTACCCCTTCTTTAGTAGCTCTTCGAGCTGCAATTGCAACTCTTTCAGCTATGGCGTACTCATTCTATAAGGAGATTTCGAAACTGGAGTTGCTCCAGGCATCAAATTTATAGAAAAATCGATGTCCCTCTTCAGAGGTAGTCTAGGCACTTCTTAAAATACGTCCTTGAACTCAGTGAGTACCTCATGGTCTCCAATATTTGAGATTGCATCTTTGGATGCTTCTTCCACACAAGTTGCAAATAATTGATAGCCCTTCCTGTAGCACTTCTTCAGCTGGATGGCTGAGATTTCTCTAATAGCCACGACTCTAGGAATTCCTTGGACTATTTTCCGATTTCCCTCTTCGTTCAGGAATGTAAACCTCTTGTTACAACAGTCTAGGAGGGCATGGTGCTGGTCCAACTAGTCCATCTCAATTAAGCAGTCGTAAGAGCCTAAAGGAAAAATATTCAATTCATCCTTAGTTCTCAATCATTTCATGTCCATTGAGCATGACTTAACCAATTCAGTGACCTTCCTCTTGGTCCCTATAGCCAACTACACTAACCAAGACTTTTCATGTTTTCTTCTCGATAAATGCAAACTTTCCACCACCCTAGGATCTACATAACTATGGCCAGCCCCTGAATCAATTAAAATAATTAGTGGTCGGTTGTTAATCATACCTTCCACTTCAATCACGTGTGATTGAAATTCTTCTTTCTTGTTGTTAAGGGCTATGTAGATCCTTGGCATACTGCTCCCCATATCCTCCACTATTTCATCTTGCTAAATAGTATGGACAGTTCTCGCTTTATCTTTTCTAGGGGGAAGTCTTTGTACCTATGGTTCCCTTTATAGCCCCAACACTCCATAGGTGATGGTATGGGAATTTTCTCACTCCCTTCAGCTTTCCTGGGATCTCTAAAATATGAATGTCCCCAAGGACTGTTTCTGGAAAAGGGAGGCTTGTTTCACTTCTGCCTCTGTTCCTTCTTAAACCTCTTCTGGTCATCCCAAGCCTTCTAAAAGGTAGGCTTTTCTCTTTGTTGGTCATAGAAGCATTTCTCCTTTCCTATTGTTTCTTCCATAGTCTTAGGATCATCATATTGAATATTATCACTGATGGAAGGTGGAAGTCCACTTAGATACCTCTGAATCTCGATAGTCTCGTCTATGATTAATGGAACATACTTCAACATTTCCAAGAAATTTCGTTCGTTCTCATCAATGGTCATGCTTCCTAGCTTGAGTTTGAAGAACTCTTTTATCTTTCTGTCATAATATCTTTTGGCCAGGTATTTCTCCTCGAAATACCTCTTAAACTCCTTCCAATTGATATCTTTCTCTCTGATGTGTTGCACTTACACAAACTGATCCCACCACATGGATGCTTTTCCTTTTAGCTAGTACATCGCAATTCTTCCTTCTGCATGAGCAGAGTAGTTCTATAGTTGGAAATATTTTCGCATGCCCAACAACCATGTTTTGGCATCTTCCTCCTTATTATGTTCTCCATCGAACGTTGGAGGCTTGATCTTGTTCATCTCCCCTTTCAGTTCATCCTTTCCATATTTTTGGTGTTTTCTGGTAGGGGACGGGCTTGAACTACTGTTTGTTTCCTTCCCAGGGGTTCTGACACTTCTTGATCTACTTGTGTCACTCTCTTTTTCCACTTTCTTTTCTATTCTTTCTAGGCTCTTCAACATTTTTAAGTTGAATTCACCCTGTCGATCCCTGATTTTCATGAGCTTTCAGCTATTAGCTCTGCGAGCTTCGGCATCTTTCTACAATTTTTCAATGAGTTTCATCATACGTCCTTATTTATCTATCTATTTTCCATGCCCATTATAGTTTGTTCCTTCGACTCCCAAGTTGACATCCTTTCCTTCTCTTTTGTCCTCTGAAATGGAGGCACTCCGCACCTCTTCCATTTCCTTAATCGGTGTCTATTCTTGGTTGTCCTGACACTCATTGAACTCTACACACACAATGCACAATCAATCCGAAGTTTGTCAGGCCTTAAACCTTTAATAAAATCACCATAATCATAAACCAACATGAGTGAGAAACATTTGACTTCACAAGGTTTTCTGAGCTTTGTTTAGCTCTAGGAATTTTGGGACTTCGGGTTTTCGGTACCCAGGAGTTCACTATGAAGCGACTCCTAACTTCTTGTTGCTACAATCCCCGAAATCTGAAATTTTGGTTTCCTTGCCCTCCAAGCCCACAGCATAGCTGTCACCCTTAAAACTTGTTACGGTTCTTGAGTCTCTGATGGATTCGGGACTTTGGGACTTCCTGTTTTCGGTACCCGGGAGTTCACTATGCAGTGACTCCTAATTCCTTGTCACTACAATCCCTGAAATCTGAAATTTCAATTTACTTTATTCCTTCGAGCCCACACAACACAACTGTCTCCACATCTACAGTGGTGAGTGGCACCCTTCAGTGGTTCCACATCACCTATGATGACTTCATTGGGTCCCACCACTCTCACCTATCTCCTCGACTTACTGGTACATGGTACACCCATGTGTCCATGTCTATTCAAAAGGAAAAATCGAACGGTTAGACTTTTCTCAGATCTACGACGTAGATATTTTCGGCATTTCAGGGTTTCGGGGATCGAGAGTTCGTGCACCCCACATCTCTAACTTCCATCTACCGAAATCCTAAAATTATGGTTTACTCCTCTGCTGAATTGGACGGTCAACTCCCTTTCTACGATCTACGGTGTAGATCGTTTCGGGATTTCAGGTTTCAGGTTTTGGGGGTGTTCACCTTCCTCACTTCCCATCTCCTGACTTTGTGAAATCCGAAAGGTTTTCACGACTAACTCGAGCACAACTCTGCCAGATCTAACGGTCGAGCCTTCCTCCCAGATCTACAATGTAGATCTTCTCAGGTTTTCAGGAGTTCGAGTATCGCGATTCCCACGCTCCTGTGCAACTCCAAAGGGTTTTTAAACCTTGCACATGTTTTCCCAATCCGATGGTCATGAGGGTTCGCTACTTCTCTCCCAAACAGATCCTAAGGCTCCAACACTGCTGGTGTGGAGTCCTCTCTCCCTATGGCCATATACCACACCAGCTGCGGTTTCACAACACCGCTATACCTCCTGAGCTTATAGGCATGGTCAAGTAACTCCTTGACACTCCAGACCATACCACGGTCCGAAATTGGTCCTCCAGACACAATTTCTCCTCTTACCCTTGGTCTAAAGACCACTCAAATGGCCCATCTAGGCTTAGTGTTGAAACCTTGGCTTTGATACCAAATTGTAACACCACTTTGTGTACTTCGCAGAAATACAATACTGTAACACTTAATTATATAATAACATGCATTTAAGCAATGAAACACATTTAATCTCAGAGTAAGTCTAAAAATTACTGCTATCATAATTTTAAACATGGCATTAGCATTAATTCATATGCACAACACAATACATGATAATTATAATACACAGAGATACAAAAACATAATTAAAGCATCATCTGGTACTTATCTTTGAAACAGTGGTATTTCAACCAACAAAGTGCAGGCCTTCCATGAACCTCCTAGCCTTATACCATACTACTCGTTAGCTCAGCAGTGGGTCACCCTCGAGCTGGGACTAAGCTCCACCCCCAAGGAAAGGAA
The DNA here is from genome assembly GCA_010110895.2 of Picea sitchensis. Lineage (NCBI taxonomy): Eukaryota > Viridiplantae > Streptophyta > Pinopsida > Pinales > Pinaceae > Picea > Picea sitchensis. The sequence goes on from SNQJ01S0032072.1 coordinate 106,618, forward strand.
TCCTAGGCTAGGCTGAGGTTATAGGGAAAACACACAGTCAGAAGGAAGGAACTCTCTCCCAGGAACCACTCATACTCACTGCCCACAGACTCTCCTTCCTCGCATGTTTGTTCCACCCCAGGAGTATACACCTTCTCTGTCACCTAGACAGTCCTTCGGTTGCTAACCTCCCTTGCCTTGGGTTATAGGAACAGGCCGGNTTCTCTCCCTCCTCTGTGCACTTTCTCACCTGGAGAGAATCGCTCACAGGCCAACAACCTGTTCTTCCAACCTCAATCACCTCTCTCACCTAGAGAGAGTGTTGTACAACTGGCCAAGAAGCCCCACACAGTCCAGCACTGTGTGTCCATAAGAACCAATGGGAAAAATAGACACGGGCTTTCTAACAGGTTCAACAATGGCGGATGGTTTCACAGATATGGCTTCGGACAAGGCTCCACACAAAGGCTCGATGCTCAAACAGAGGATGCTTCGTCTTTTCAAAAATTAACACATGTTATTCCGAATCAACATGCTGCCTTTTCTATTCGGAGGGCGTATGGGGTATTCTTGTAGAGGTCAGACCAGTTGTACTATTCAGAAGATCCGATTGAATGGAGGAGAACCCCAACATGTCTCATCTTAGCCCTCTTATTTGCATCGTCTTGGGTTAACACTTATCACCTGTGAAGCTGCATGCTTCCATCAGTGTGTGCTCTTCCACCATTTGGAAGTCACATGTCATTCCAAAAGAACTTCGGGTATAAACTTATTATTCACATGTCTTTTGGAATAATATTAAAATATTATTCCCAAGGCTTAAGCCCCCTAGGCTTAACACTTAGCTCATTTTCCTACCTTCCAGCCCCTAATCCCTTTCCCTCTCTATGGATTCTTAGTCACCCATCACTCCTTCATCGTGGTCGGTCTACACGCAGTGGTGTTTATATTTTATTAATGTGTTGCATACATATAGGTACAAAATCAGGCCCTTGGCCTCCAACCCTTAGGCTCTCTGGCCTAACAATCACATAAGCCCACCGACTTATACAAAATTGGCTCACCATCCTATAACACATATTTACAATTCATTTCATAATCCATATTTACAAAGGGCTTGCCTTGGGGACACTGCAGGTGACTTCAAAGCTCAAGTGCTTGTAGTCTATCAAGGAGTGGGGATCTGAGATTTTACATGATCTTCTTCATGCATTATTCCGATTATTCCTTCTATTATTCCTAATATTCATTAATATTTTAAGCCATGCATGCTTTCTAACATATTCCGATCTCACCCTCAAAATATGGCCTACTTGGCTCTTCTACAACTCAACAACTTTTACAACAGTAGCTCAACTACAATCATCTAATTACATAGTTAGAGCGATTATTCAACAACTCGAACTAGACCTCCTAGGTTCGTATTTATATTGATTTACAAGATTATTCATCGTTAAAATATCTATCAAAACCCTAAACCTTACATGGTTAGGATTTTCTGCCTGCGCGCCTTGCATGTTTTCCTTCTTTGCATGTAGCTTTTCCTCACACATGCTTATTTGTCTGCCAATTGTTCTTCTCCCAAAGTTAGTCTTTACCATCCAAAAATAGACCTTTCCTAAAAATAGGCATGTGCCCAACATGCCCCCAACAATGACATGTGGCTCATCTCGAGACACCTAGGTAGTGTGCGCTCCCTGAACAACCTTTTCTAGGCTATTTAACTTGTCCTTCAGTTCCTTCCCTCTTTCTCTTCTGTGCACATCTTTACCTGTTACCACCTCTATTTTCTACATTGTTATTTCCTCCTACCTTAATGTTGCAGTCTCTTCTTGTGTCTATACTCTACTTGTCTTCTCCTCCTCCAACTGTACAATCATCTGAGTTGCTTATTCTTGGAGGGGTTTCATATTTGCTTGTTTGGCTTGCTTCTTTGTCTGCAAAGTTTTCAATTCCAACTGCAGCTTCTTCATGTCCTGGGTTCCCTTCATGAACTCTATGATGCTCATCGATTTCTACCTTTTCTTGAGATTTTGTATGGATGTGTTGATTGTATCCTCTTCCTCATCCCACTGTTGGACCTTCTCATCTTCTTCTAGGATCGTTCATATCTACACTACTTCGTTGAACAATTCTTCTACTCCCCTTGCTTCTTTCTCAAACTCGGCTATTAGGAGTGCCAATTCTTGTGCTCTTTGTTCTCTTCCCTAGAGAGGAGTCATAGGGTTGAGCCTTTCTTTAAGCTCCTCAATCTCTTGCTTATATTAGTTAATGGTTTGTAAAATGAGGACGATCTTCTCCTCTGCACTATTTTCCAATGTTTGTGCATTTTTTGGGATGCAATTATAAGCCACTTTAAATCCATGTTCCATTCTATCTGGACATTTGTTTTCCTCTTTTTTTTTGAGCTTCACCTACTCGACTACCAGTTCTAGGGCGTCCCTTACATTCTTTGTTTCCTGCAATTTTGCTGCATCTATCCTTATGCTCGATTTCACTTCCTACGTGAAACTAACTTGAACCTTGTACAGTGCCTTGGTTGGTATCCTTGCCACTACAAAATTTACCTATGCGAGATCCTTCAGTGGTGTCTCGATTATGGCTTCGTCCATTTGCAACATGTCTGATGTGATTTGGAAGTTTGGACTCGCCTACGCTATGGTTCAGATGTGTTAAGTCCTAATATTGGCTCATTACCCCTTAATTGGGGCATATTATATTAGTAATGTTATTTTATTTATGTTGACTTTAGGCCATTATTTGTAATTATATGTCCTAGTCTCCTATATATACCAAGGAGACATTTTCATTTTGAATCATCTTGTACTTGAACATTTAAGTGGGGTAAAAGGAGGTTGCCCCCTCGAAGAGGCTTATTATTTGAAATTATCTCTTTTTCAAGGCGTTGATTACTTTTTCTAAGGTTTTTCTATGTTATATTGATGTTTGGTTCTTAACATATGGTATCAGAGCTCAAGGTCTTGGGGTTTCACTGCTACATTTGAGACACCTTGGAATTTTCGCTATAACTTTTTTTCTACAACATTTCAAAAGGAACAGAATGGAGGATATTTAGGATATGGATCAAGGCACGCTGGGCTCAAAATTCATCTCTTGAGGCCTTATACTTTCAGAGATACAACCAATACAAGATAGGGTTATGGAATCATCCTGAACTTAGTCATTGAGACATTTTCGCTATAAAAACATTTATGTAATATTTCAGGCCCTGAAATTTGGAGACTATTTACAAAAATTAGAAAGGTATCTGTGGTAAAATGGTCCACTTCTAGGTCGTCTTAAATTTGTAGATACACCTTGTGTAAGATAGGGTATTTGACTAGTCCTATTGACTAGTCTCAAGAAGTTGTTCTAGGTAAAACAATCATAACTTATTCATAGAGTATTCAAATTGAGTGGGACTAGTTTCATTGGATCATGGATAGTCTATAGTATTTTTGGTGTGATTTTTAGATTTTTATATCAATTATTTTGGGTGAGGCACTCTATACAGGTGAGATCTCCTGGAAAGGCCAAAAATCAGCAAGTTGTGGGGAAGTTACCGTAAATTCCACTTGGCACATCCAATTTTGATCATACCTGTGGCATTGCAGAGAAGAAATATCAGAGAACTACATAAAATAAAGTTTCATACCCAGAAGGGACGAAACTTGGGAGATACAATAGAAGAAATATTGTCTAGCAGAACCACCTTAAAATCAATGTTCAAAAGTGATACTTGGCCAACATGCCACCCAAAAAGGGAACTTCTACACCAACTAAGCCTCCCAAAAATCCTACTTGGACTCTTGATGAAGGTGAAAAAATTCATAGGGACATAAATGATTTACAAAAGAAGATAGTAATAAAATATGAACTACAAGAGATGATGGATTCAATGGAAGCTAAGTTGGATACTAAGATGGATGGTTTAAAAGGGGAGATCATGGAAGTATTGAAAAATTTCGTAACAGAGAAGACACCTGAAAGTGAATATGCATCCCATGAAAACTCTTGATGAAGGTGAAAAATCTCATAGAATTTGATTTACAAAAATAAGGCAGTACAAAAATATGAACTACAAGAGATGATGGATTCAATGGAAGCTAGTGCTGGATAGATATCAGCAGAGATCATGGCTTGAAAATTTTAATGAAAGCACACTGAAAAACAAGAACCATGACATGTAGCTGATGAGGACACAAGGAAGCAGAATCAAGCAGTTCTGAGAAACCTTAAACTTCAGCCATCCAACCATGTTCCTAAGATTGAAACGAGGAAGTTTGATCATGTGGACTCCAATCATTATTGATACTCTATAATGGAGTAATTATTTGAGTCTCCAAGAATGCCATACAAAATAAATTGTTTCTTTTATATTTAGGAACCCAATCACCTAAAGGAAAACAAATGGTTTTGAAATTCTCACAAATCACTGGGCTGCCTGGACTATTTCACAAAAGAAATGATAAAGGTTCAAGTGAGGATACAAGGAGCAATACCTTCTTAGCCAATTGATAAATCTCAAGTAAAGGCCTACTGAAAGCATTACTGAGAAATTCCAAAGATTGAATATAAAGGTAAACCGAGTATTACGGATGAGCACATGATTGATGTATTCATAGGGAATGAAGGATGACATTCAACATGAGGTTCTCCCTAGGAACAAATCATTGGAGAATGCATTTAAGGTGGCAAACATGTTGAAAGTAAAATATGGCTATGGCTATCATATCCAATCCCAACATCTATAGAGAGAATAATGCTCCTTTAAAACACCTCAACCCAAGCAGTACATACCCCAAAATTGAGGAAAGAAAAAGCAAAGGTCATGCTTTACTACGCTAAAGGCTGCAGAAGGGGACATAAAAGGTGAGAAGAAATTATTCTGCCAGCAGATTTCTGTGAAGAGGGCATGAAAGAAGAACAAGAACCATCAAGATGAAAACGCAGAAGCAAATTCATCTGAAGAGATGACTCCCATGGTATCATGTAATGCATTATCGGAATTAGCACTCCCTCAAACCTCAATATCGGCGATAAGCATAAAAAGAAAAAGGTAATAGTCCTAATTCTCAAGAAATTTACCATTCAATTAGAACAGCCAAAGACATCCCAATTGTTTCAGATATCCAAGCCATAGTTTCAAAATAATGATTGCATATAGTCCAATAGACTGTTCTTAGGAAATGCAATAAGATCAATCTTACTATGGGGAATATGTAATGAATAGTCCACTGATTTCTATAACCATGGGTGGAGCAGATGTTGTACCTTAGGGAATCCAATGGTTACAATCATTAGGAATGGATTTTAATTTTCAAGAACTTTCACAAAATTTCATTTCAAGGAAAAGAAATTGAGTTAAGAGGTATAACAGAAGTCCTAAAGGTGATAAGCTCTTAACGACATGATAAAATTATTGAAAAAGCGACATCAATGGGTTATTTCACAACTATGTCACTATATGTTCAAACATCTAATCCCATCTATTCTTCAAGGTATCCAGTTGATCATTGATAAGCATTCCAAAGTATTTAAATATATTCCCAAAGGTCTCCACCCACCTACAACAAATCATGATAATAAATTCAACCAATTCCTGAGAGTGTTCCTCCTAACATCAGCTACATGTGATACCCCTATGTGAAGATGAAATTGAGGCAAGAAGCAGAAATGTTAGAGGGATGGCATTTTAGACCCAGAAGCCAAAGTTCCCACTTAATCCAAGCAATGGTATTCAAAGAAAGATAACCTGGCTTATGTGTCAATATTATAGAGAGCTCAACAAGATCACTGCCAATTATAAGTTCTCCATCTCATCATTGATGAATTGTTAGATTATCTACATGGAGCAATTCATTTCACAAAATTGGACCTCCACTCAGGGTATCATCAGACCAGAAAGAAGGAAGAAGATATCACAAAAAAGAGCTCAACCCCATAGCGCCATTGGGTGAATTTTTGTCATGCCTTTTGGTCTTTACAAAATGCACCTTCCACATTCCAAGTTGGCTACAGCTGAATCTGGCCTGCAAGCCCTTCCACCCCAGTATCTGATGAGTTATACTAATCTGTGCAGTCTTGGGAGGATCATGCTGCTGTTGACATGGTGCTACAACTACTAAAGGAGAAAACAACAAATATATGCCAAACCATCCAAATTGAGCAAGGAGGTAGAGTATTTGGGTCATGTTGTATCTCATGAAGGTGTGAATGTATACCCTAACAAGATTAAATTTATGATGGACTGGCCAATTCCCCAAAACATTGAAGAATCTAGAGAATTGGCCTGACAGGTTACTACCAAGTTTGTCTTAACCATGGAAGAATATCAACACCTTTAACGACACCAACTAAGTAGGCTGATGCACTTTCATGGACTCCAAAGGCAATCAAAGATTCGAATAATCCAAAGAGGTGGATGAAGCTCCCAGCTCCTTGACCACTGACTGTACATATTGCAAATGTGATACCTCAAGAAATGGAATGGTGTTGTCCCCCACGTAAGAAGGAAGGCCCCTGCCTTGTGAAAGTTCTGTACACTCAAGGGAAAGTACTTACAAAACCCATTTATGAGAAAGAAATGATGGCAATACTACATGCATTGAAGAAATGCCATCCCTACCTAATAGGTGTGTAGGAACTTCTGTCAAAAATGTATCACGACATCTGGAATTCTTCCTAACAAAGACTATCTGTTAAGGAATGAAAAAAATGGCAACCAAGATATTAAGCCATGATTTTGAAACCGCAAATAAACGGTGTTGTATGATGCACTCTCAAGAAAGGATGAAGATGTTGAGGCCTTTCTCTATGCTATCTCTGTCATCCAACCATTGGATATTAGAAGCAAGGGATGAATGAAGAATGATGAAAAAGTGTGGACTCTCATCTCAAAGGTTGTAGATCAAAAGGCCCATACATTTACATTGAAGCGTAGTTCACTATGATACAAAGTGATTTCTTATATTTGTGTAAGGACCCAACTCAAAACAAAGGTACCATTGGAATTGCACACCTCCAGTAGGAGGGCACTCGTGATTTTGAAAACCCACCATAGAGTCACTATGAAGGAATTTTTTTGGGATGCATTCTTAAAACTGATGTTCAAAATATTTGTGGTTGAATGTTTGGTTTACCAACAAAATAATAGTAGGAAACAATACACCATGTATTTTACAACCATTATTCATCCTAAGTCACATAGAGGAGGTTTCCATGGATTGCCACTAAAGTCTGAAGGAGTGAGTGTGTAATCATGGTGATTTTTGATAGACTAACGGCACGCATTTCACCCTTTCACCCCTCTCATCCCTTCAGTTAGGTACAGCTCTTTAACTGCGATTCATGGAGATAGCGTCTAAAAGCTACTAATGGCAAACCTCAAAGACACAAAGTACAGATCCCAATCTTCAATCGGACATTTTTGACGTAGAATTCTAGTTTGGGTACCCAATTGGCTCATAGCTCATCCTATCATCCTCAATCTATGGACAAACCGAGATAGTGAATAAATGCCCTCTGAAGGCTATCTCATACCTTGTCTCGAGTAAAACACAACGGTTCAAATGAAGTTACCTCAGTGTAATGCGGTATAACATTTCCTTCATACTCACAACAAAAATGCAGACACCATTTATGTATACTATGATACCAATTCCTCCATCAATTTCTTCTCTCACAAAATGTGCAATCCCATGGGTTCAAGCAGTTGGAGGATCACATCAGAGAAATTGACAACACAAAGCTCTCCAAATCTTAAAGGACAACTTCTTGACCATGGCAGAAAAGAACGATGAAACAACAAGTGTGATCAACATTAGAAAGAAGTTTCAATGGAAGTAGGATTGCGTTTTAAGACTGAAACCATACAAACAGATGTCCCTCAAGAAGTCCAAGAAGGATAATAAATTATAAACAGATGGCCCTTATAAGGTGTTGCAAAGATTGATACTATGATATTAAATTAAACGCCTTCATATCTTCAAAAGTACACCCAGCTTTCCATGTTTTGCCCCAGGTTATAGGGCTAAAATATCCAGATCGGGAAACTATATTTCCTGTAACTTCTGATGAGGAAGTGAAACCATATTTTGAGCCCCGCTTACTCCATTGCAGCCGAAGAATTCGGCTAAGCTGAGGAATAGATCCATTTCAGAGTATCTCATTAAATGGAGGAAACTACCAGCTGAAGATTCCACTTGGGAAGATGATTCTTTTATACAGAAGAGTCCAGAGTTACTCAAGCGTGGTGGACAACACTTGTCTCAAGGGGAGGGGCATGTTAAGCCCTAATATTGGCTCATTACCCCTTAATTGGGGCATATTATATTAGTAATGTTATTTTATTTATGTCAGATTTAGGCCATTAGTTATAATCCTATATATACCAAGGAGACATTTTCATTTTGAATCATCTTGTACTTGAACATTTAAGTGGGGTAAAAGGAGGTTTCCCCCTTAAAGAGGCTTATTATTTGAAATCATCTCTTTTTCAAGGCGTTGAGTACTTTTCCTGAGGTTTTTCTATGTTAAATTAATGTTTGGTTCTTAACAGGATGTGATCAATAATATCACATGGATTGATTATTGATATTATTTTTTTACTTTGGAGATGTGATTTAGCCTTTGAATATTGTTTATTTAATGTTAATTAAGATAGGTCTTCGTAAACTCTTAAACGAATTTATAAGTTAGCATTTGAGTGCTTTATTTATGGTTTAATAAGACTCTGGTTTTCTTAATTATTTAATGGATTGTAAATTAGTATTGAGTTCTTTATATATTGTTAGAAGACTTGGGTGTTTCTTTATTCTTTTTAAATGGATATGTAGGGTAGCTTGACTTCTATATTTACTTATTGTGATTAAACTTATTTAGTGTTATATATGGATAGGTATTGTAAAGTATCTTGAAATTGGTAATGCTAAGAACATTTTTAACTTCTTATGGTTCCTTATAAATATATATGTAGTGTAGCCTTAGAATCCTTATATAAATATAATTTGAGATTTCATAATATAAAGATACATAGTTGAGCTAAATGGAGATTGTATTTTGTTATAGTAGCTTGTAGCACTTATGAATGATGCTTGACCTTGGATGAGCTTGACATGGCAAGTCACTAATTGGTGAATAGGATTGGATATTTGTATGCTAATAGGGTTTTACTTATGTTAATGTGGTTCTTGTTAATCTTTATGTATTATTCTCTTATTCGAATTTACACTTAAGCATTTCTTGAAATATTGATTAAGTAGAGTGGATTATTTTTTTCACTATGAGGAATTGATGGTTAAGTATGTTCATAACTCTAGTCTTGGACTATGGTTTATGATTGAACTAGTAGGATTTAGATACCTCCTTATTCCTGAGAAAAATCATCATTCCTGAGACCTTAAGTGGTCAAAATCAATTAGATGAATCTTGGACTTGAGCATTCATTATGTGTCTTGGAGGTCCTAACCATGCAGGATAGGTTGGGTGGGTAGCTTCCTTATGTTATCTTTATAAGATATGGTTTATTGAATAATAGTGACGTTGCGTTTAGTTGATTGTGATGAATTTTATTGTGTAGTTATTAATATATTTTATGATGCATTTTCACTTGTACTAACATTTGTTCAAAAGAAAAATATTTACCTCTTTTGTACATCACTAATTGTTGTCGTAATGGAATAGTCATTACATATTTACATCTGTTATTTTTTCTTGGATATTGACTAATGTTGGGCCCTTTTGATGTTGCATGGGGTTCCCATAAGTTATCCTATGACCATGATCATTCGGGTGTGGTTTGATGACGACGGAAGGAGATACATCGACACTGAGCTGATCCATGGTAATTTTTTCTCTATTTTTGTATCTAACTTTCGTTTGATTATAAAAACTCATGCAGATTGCTATATTGTTCTCTTTTTTATTATGTAGGTGTCGAGACAGAGGTTACAATGGAGCTCCAGAAATTCCCTAGTAGAAAAAGGTATTCAAGTTTAAAAAATTCTTTAGGTTTAAAAACTCATATCACAAAATGTGATTGTTTTGCTCCTACATTATGTTGAACTATTCAACCAAATACTTTTGTATGTATTTATTCTTGAAAGCCTTGTGGATTCACACTATTTTCTATGCAATTTTGACAGTTTTGTAACCATATGTACTATGTTTTATGACTCCTTCTCAATTATATACAGTCCTTATTTACACATTCATTACTTAGTAATTTGTAAAATCTATTTAAAAAGTAAAGGATTCCCTCTCAATCCTACATAGTCATTACTTTAAACTCTGTTTAATTTTTGCAACGATTCCCTGTTGAATATAAAGTCAATACTCATATCTTGCTAAACTTGGTTTAATTTGAAAATATTCCCTTCCTTTTTAATATATACTATGTACTATGTCTATCTTTGTAACAAATTTCCTTTCAAATATATGCATAGTGTATCTTGCAGAACCCTATTTGAATCTGTAATAATTCCTTTTCCACTAATATATACTGAACCTTGGTTAATCTGTATCGATTCCTTTCCAGTTGTATACATTGTATTTCGATGAACCCTATAACGATTCCTTTTAGTTATATTCATTGTATTTTTTGAAACTTTGTTCTCTTCCATACAAGTTTCTTATCTGAATTAAACTCTAGCTTATTAACTAGGTTTTTACCTACGACTTTCATTGTTTTATTCTGGTAGTATGATTTTGTTCATATATCTAGGATCATAATAAATATTAACTTTCTTTCACAGTTTTTATACCTGAACTTATGATATGCATCGTTCCTCTTTTAATAATTCACTCAATTCTAATATTTTTATAGTTAATTTATGCTAATATTTTAGCCATAGTAACGTACAATAAAAGCACAGTAATATTTAAATCAACATATTCATAACAAGAAATAAAACTTGGGACTTTAGGGAAGCCACATGTTGAATACCATGTTCCTCCCAACTTAAGACTAGACTCTCTCTCACCTCTATCACCCTCGAGCTGAGCTCGAAATCTAAGGGGTTTCTTATGTGGCCTCTTGCAGAATTCCGAGCTCTAGTTGTTGTTTGTAATCTTTGAAAATTCATTGTGTCAATTTAGTTTGTGCGTAGCATTCCCAAGATATCACTTTTCCTCCTTGGAATGGAATCCCATTCCCTTTTAATGACTTCTTTTATTTTGCATAGGACTTGTGACACTTGTCTTGAGCCTCTTGCTCACTGACCACCTATGAAATTCAATTTTACACATGTTCACATATTCTCCTATAAATATGGAATGTGTCTTTTTGAAATTAAGTTAACTCTACAACTTGTCCCGGTGTGTTGCTACTTGGACAACCCATTTGGATTCCTAACTCCCTCTTTAACAGTTGCTTCAATGTGTTCCCCTATAAAGACCCCAGTTCTTACGTCAATGTGTGATGCATAACATGTGAATTTTTATTTTATTTTCAATAGGAAATTAATCAAGACAACAGTCAATCAATGCAACTTGATGAAGTATAAAATGCTCGCAATTCAGGAAATAGACAACATAACTACCTAGCATACCATCACATCATGCAGTTGGACACCACACAAGACAATCACTTTGACAAAAATATAAATGAATACCCACTCGTCCTACCCTACAAGGTTAGGACCTCCATGACACATAAGAAATGCTCAAGCCCAGGTTCTCATCGATTTTGACCATTTAAGGTCGCAAGGCTGGAGAATCTTCTCAGGAACAAGGAGGTGTCTACATCCCTCCCAACAAAATCAAGACCACGTCTACTAAGCTAAAGGGAGACATCAATCAAATAAACACAAAAGCTTTATGACACCAGTAGTGAGAACCTTCTCGGCGAGCAAGAGACAATCACATTAACGATACAAAACAAGTACAACCTTACTTACAAATAACATCATCCACATTGGGTGGTGCATGAACCTAAGCCAGGTTTCATATGTGCTTATCAATCAATTTGTGCAATGACCCAAGAATAAGGTATCATGTCGCTACATTGCGACAAGGGCATTGGGGACCCATGCGCAAACCACTATTTCTAACCTTCAACTTTACATCAAAGCCAACATGCATGGAATCCAACTTGCACTATCATACATTATACGACGTCGTCACATGAAGTATTTCTAAACAATAAAGAACAAATGGAAGCAAGGTGACTATAATCGATACAATTAATTGCACACAACGACTAGGTGTAAATCATTAGCAATTTATCAACATAAGGATTAATTCACAACATCAGTAACCAATCACCATCTGAAAGAAAAGGAAACTAACCAACTTAAGAAACATCTACCTTCCATTCAAGGTTTTATTACTCTAATAAACTATCTATAAAATTTAAAAGCATAAACCACACTCCACTATAACACCCCTTTAAAAATACAATGGAAGATCATATATAGTAAACAATTATTATCTAACCTGTATAATCTTTAATTAACAAGTATCATGGATTCCCTACCTTCCTTTAAACAAGAAGATGAATAAACCACTTATAATTCATAATTACCATTATCATACAAGAATCCCCTTGACGACATTAATGAATTCAACAAGTCCTATTAATTCCATGTTGTAAAGGCAATAAAAGATTTTACAAGCTATAAACTCAAACACCATTAACTCATTAAACCAATGAAAACAATCAATCTATTAGAAGGGATAAAGGCCATATGATATTTTCACAATAAAAATGTTATATAACAATTAAAACTGAACTTAATAAGGTGGAAGAAAAATTGTTAAACTAGTAAAACGGTTACTCATGCTTAATTGTTATGTAACTACTAAAATCATAGTTAAAATGGAACCATGTAATTTGATGCCCAAATATTTAAAACAATAAGTTCGTAATTACACAATTAATACAATTAAAACCATTAAAACCACTAGGCTGGTAAATAAGCTGGTAGATACACCATTGTTTTAATCGTTCAAGAATGTGTTTTCTTAAATACCTCACTATCGTGAGATGTCACCACTAAGTCACCTCAGTCAACATTATTATACAAGGTTATAATTATATGATTATTTAATTCTCCTTGTGATATTCAAAACCTATGGATAGTTAATTATTATCTCTGCGTATTTAAAAATTGTTGTGTATTTATTCAAGGAGATTAAAAGTTGGGCGCGCTTAACCCTAGGGTCTCGGAAAATGAACTATTCACCCGCCAACTATCCGTAAATGGAGATTCTCAAGGAAAGAGAATAATAAATATTTGAATGGTGGATTAGGATTAGTTAGAAGGCCAACTGTCTGTAATCAAAATTCTCCCCAAAACTGCCACTTCCATGCTCATAAATCGCAGAACATAAGTCAAGGGATTTTCCACTGGTCCAATAAAATTTTACACGCAGAATACACCATACCACTACAAAATATTTTACACGCGAACTCAAGCCATTAATATGATTGCTGCTAGAAAGATTGACAGAGAGAGAAGGAAAACCACTGCTATGTTTTGTGCATTATGTGCATTGGAAAAAGACACGAATGGACACACACAATAGTGATCGACACGAGGATGGCTAGAGAAAACATAAAGAAAATGATACAAAAAACCAGGTGAGAAATGATACTCAGGCGAGGGGAAATCAGTGCCAGGTAGGTAAAATGATTTGCAGACCCACATTAACTCGCCACAAGGGATCATGAAGACCTAAAATTCTTCTTGGATGGAATTTGGTGGAAATAAACCACACACAGTCCAAGGATTCAAATCTCAATAAAAGATTATAGAAGCATAATGCTTACTGGTAAAAGGATGAAGCACGGCCCCTCCCTTACTCACAATTACATGTGTTAAAAAAAAAACACAGGTAAGGTTAAGAGCCAGTTTTTTGCATTGACATTGGGATGTTGCAGTTGAAAGGTGGCGTGGCTAGTGATATCAGTAGTGACAGTGTTCTTGGTATGTCTATGATGAAGTGAGAAACACATGTTGATGTTTTATCTTTCCATAACTCTTGTGCCATTGTCATTCTAGTTGTGTGTGCATTGGTACCAGTGAAATCGGGTGTACCCACAAATTCAAGATCATATGTTTCACCTATTTGTTGGTTAGGATGCTACTATGTATAAAGAGAAAGATAGAGTGTTCCTTCTAAGAATAAGAGATTTTTCGAGGGTAGATCAATATTCTGTGTGAAGGTTGTAAGATTAATCAATTGCATCATTCACCAAGGAAAATGGATGAAGGCATAGGAAGGTGTCAGCGCAAATTTCTACCCTTTAAATTGCGAAATTTCTATGTACCAGAGGTATTATAAAGATCAAACAAAGAAATAGAAAGAAAAAATTACCAGCGGAACAACAAATTAGGAAAACTTTGGACTTCAAAATTATGGTGCAACCCAACAGAACGCCTGACCACCACTCAGGCATGGAGAGAAAGAAAACTAGATGCAGCTAAACACTCAATACAAAGTGCAAGGTCAAGGTATCCTAGCAATCCCCAACATGCGATATCTCCCTCCATAACATATAATTATTGAATTCAACAACATATATCTAATGCCAAGCTTAACTAATATACAACTGAAAATTAAGTGTACCTTAATTGTAGGCGGATGATGCAAAGTAGTTGTCATGTGCGCACTTCGTCCAGCTCCCGCTTGCCAACCATTGGGATCTCACCGGTACCTCTCAGCCAACACTAGGGGTACTCTTCTTCCCCTCGAGGCCCTTGAGCTTCAAAGGGGCCACACACACAATACCATAGAATGCTAGCTTCTCAGCTCACCTCACAAGGTCTAACTACCACTCATTAACCGAGCTGGGTACCCCAACTCCCATAAGAGAAATTCAGTCAAGATAAAATTTTGGCAACGTAACTTTGTGCAAACCAGATGTGATCCATACTCCTCCTCCACCATCCTTTTTATAGAGTTTTCTTAGTCATTAGTTTCTCAAACCCTCATTAGATTCTTTTTATTAAATTTAATTAGGAAAAATCTCCCCCATACACATGTCACTTGATCCCTTAGTTTCACCAGAAAATTAATTAATTAATTAATTTAAATTTGTCTATTTCCCTCACCCACCTAAAAGTGTTCCTAAAAACATTCTGCGTTGTCCCTTTATTCCCTTACATTTCTTAAATAAATTACCTTTACTTAAATCCTAGTTGAGTTCACAAATAGAAAGTTCCAAAGGATGGATTCCCTATTAAGTTAGACATTCCCCTTTTTCTTTAAGTCTCCCCTTTTCTTTAAGTTTCCCCCTTTTTCTTTTTTAACTAAAATCAGAATTAGCAAGTTTAGACAAAAACACCCATTTACCCTTTTAATAAATTTAATCATCCATTTTAATTTTTACTTTAATAATTAAAGTTTGAATTTCTTACACCCCTTCTTGTTACATGTCTACTTAGTTTTTCTTTGTTCACATGTTCTTCTTAGACCTAGGTTTTAATTTCACTAGGTTAGGCGACAATTTTTAAGGGAGCAATTAGTTTTTAAACTTTACTAATACCATCATCTATTTTAAGGCCGACCAGGTCCTAATGAGGCATATTTTTCTAGGTACTAGGTTTATTAACTTACCCAAGTTAAAACCATGACATGCCCTTCAGGACGCACTACATGCGCCAAGAGTGCCACTCGCCACTTTCTGTTTTATTGCGCGACGTTCCCTTCAAGATGCACTAGATGCTCCAAGGGTGCCACTCGCCTCTTCACTGAATTTGTTATATGTCAAACCCATGGAGTCAATACTTCTTCAGGTGATCTTGTGGAATACTAAGGGCCTCTAAGGAATAAGGACCTTGCCTTATTACACGCCCCTTAGAATCATCATGAGCGACTGTCACAGTCTGCCCTCGCGGCATCGTGGATATCTTGAACTAGGTAATAGATAACCTACAGTTCGAGCCATGAAGAGAGTGGTAGTAGGATGTGTCAGGGTTGTTGCCACACCTCTCCGTCAATGTCTCTGGTCATCGTGCATGACCCCTTTACTCCAAATGTGAGTTTGGTCGACAAGCTATCATCAGCCAACATCCATCAATGAAACATGTTAGCTATAACAATCAACATCATAATATCTAGTCATACGTCACATCTGGAATATAAAAAACAATCAAACCATAACAATCCACTCCCTGAATCAATCTGGAGTCCAAGGAGATCCATCGATGCCATCGCATCCTCTAACGTCCATATTCCTGCAAACTCAAGAGAACCCAGTAAATATCACACGTTGATGTAAATACAACAAAAATAACATATCATTAGATCCACAATATCTCATAATCATAATCAAAACAACCAATCGTATAATGAACCAGATCAGTTGCATGCAAGTGTCCTCAAAGAATAAGTCCTCTAAGTGTGTGAAAGAGTGGGTTGTTACATACACCCCCTCTTGTTTTAAACTTTTTCCTAAAGTTTCACAGTATGTAAGGGCCGAAATAAAGTGTTTCACAATATCATATGTCTAGCTATCAAACAAAAATGGAAACTGCTGATGGATATCATATGTGTCCTCCCAGGTCATCAAGTGCAGACTATAGTTGTCACACTGGATGTTTACCTAATCTATTGTTTGATGTTGTCCCTGTCGAATGTGATGGTCCAGGATGGGGGTTGGCTCCATCGTGAGCGCACCCTTGTCTAATACCTACAAGGAACTCATGTCAATAAAATGTGTAGGATAACTAACATAATGTTTCAAAATAGATATGTGAAAAACATCGTGCATACGCCTCAAATAATCAGGCAAGGCTAGTCGATAGGCCCCATGCCTATTCTTTTCCACAATCTCGAAGGGTCTCACGAACCTAGGAGATATTTTATCACCCTTTCCAAACTTGATTGAACTCTTATGTGGTTTCACCTACAAGAAGATTCGATCACCAACTTCGTAACTACGATAGACACGATGCACATCAACATAACTCTTCTGTTGATCATGAGCTTCCTTTATCCTTTGTCTTATCAACATAACTCGAAAGGCACCATCTTAATGGTGCTTTGATAACTATTATTGTATGCAAACTCTATTAGTTGAAATAACTCTTCCCAACACTTTTCTTGGTCCATCATGTACATATGCAACATATCCTCCAAGATTTGGTTTGTTCTTTTGGTTTGCCTATCTGTCTCCAGGTGATATGTGGTAGTAAATTTAAGTTGGTTTCCCAAGGCCTCTTGGAAACTAGTCCAAAGTCATGTTGTAAAAAACGATCCTCGATTGGCTATAATCCTCTTAGGCACTCTGTGTAACCTCACCATATCGCTGATGAAAACTCTAGCTATGTTAGGTTCTTGATATGTCATACGCATAGGAATAAAAAGAGCACTCTTCATCAGAGTGTTGACTACCACAAAAATTGATTCATGTCTATTTTCCATCAGTGGAAATCCAACAATGAAATCCATCGAAATGACCTCCCATTTATATTCCAGAATAGCGTGCGGCTGTAGTAATCCTACCGGATGTCTATGTTTAGCCTTCACCTGTTGACATGCTAGACATATTTCCACGTAGTTGACTATGTCTCCCTTCATTCCTTTCCATAAGAATAAGTGTTTAAGGTCTGCCCTCATCTTCGTGACTCCAAGATGAGCCATGTACACTGCTCTATGAGCCTCATTTAGGATCAAACTCCTCAACTCGTTGTTGGCTGGTACATAAACTTGACTTTTAAATCTCAATAATTTGTCATTGTCCACAGTAAATCCCTCAAATTTTAATACCATCATTGTGTTTTGTCCGATAAAATCCTAGACCTCTTTGTACCAGTCATCATCACATTGTAAAGTTAGAATATTTTCATGTATATTTGTCTGAAGAGGAATTACCAAAAAAATGTGTGGTCTCTGACTCAATGCATCAACCACTCTATTCTTTGTTCCTTTTATGTAAGTAATCTCAAAATCGTAATCACTAAGAAATTCCAACCAACACCGCTATCACGTATTCAAGTCGCTTTTCGTAAAGATGTGTTGTAAACCACAGTGGTCCATTTTTAGTTCAAATTTTCATCCAATAAGGTAATTTCCCCATACTATCAAGGCATAAACAATAGCTAACAACTCCAAATAGTGCATCACATAGTTCTCCCCATGCCTTCTCAACTTTCTCAAGATGTAAGTGATCACTCAACTGTCTTGCATCAAGACTCCACCTAAGCCTTCCTTGGAGGCCTCAGTGCATACCGAGAAATCCTCATCCATGTTGGGGATGTTAAATATCAATGTTGTCATCAACAAATCCTTCAGCCTACGAAATGCTTCTGTGCATTTCTCGGTCCAAACAAACTTCTTGTTCTTCTTCTGTAATTCCGTAATCGGATTTTCTATCTTTGAAAAACCCTCGACAAACTGTCGATAGTATCCCACTAAACCCATGAAGATATGAACTTCTGGGACATTTGTCGTCATAGTCCAATCCATAATATCCTCGACCTTTGTTGGATCCACAAAAATACCTTCACTGGATATGACATTCCCTAAGTGATGAATCTTTGATTGATAAAACAAGCATTTAGATAGTTTCCCAAACAATTTGTTCTCTTGTAGTCACTATAGTACCAAGTGTAAGTTCTCGTCATTCTCCTCCATCATCTAAGAATGTATCAAAATATCATCAATGAACACTTGGACAAACTTGTACAAGTATTCGCGGAACACCTCGTTCATCAAACTCATAAATACCCCTGGGGTGTTCGTCAGTCCAAACGATAAAATGGTAAACTCGTAATGTCCAAACCGTGTATTAAAGGTGGTATTAGGTATGTTGTACTCCTTGATACACAACTGGTGATACCCCGATCTCAAGTCGATATTTGAAAACACCCTCGCACCTTTCATATGATCAAACATATCGTCAATCCTTAGAAACATATATTTATTCTTGATCGTTTCCTTGTTAAATTGACATTATTCCATGCATAGTCTCCACGACCCATCCTTCTTTCGTATGAAAATAATAGGCACACCCCATGGTGAGATGCTTGGACGTATAATTCCAAGGTCCATCAACTCCTTCAGTTGCATTTTAAACTCCTGTAACTCTGGGGTTAACATCCGATAAGGTGTTCTTACTATCAGTTTCGTTCTTGGTTTTAGGCGATGGTAAACTTCAATTCCCTCTTAGGAGACAACCTTGGTAAATCCTTCGGGAAGAAATCCGCAAACTCTTAGACTACCGAAGGGTTTTCCATTCCTTTCACCAAGCATTTTTCATTTAACACAAGGATCGCATATAGTTATCATCCCTTGCGCAATACCTTCTGTAGTTGTAGGGAAGAGATGAACCTCAGGGAAACTCCTTGGTTCCTTCCTACAATCACGTGTATTTGGTCCTCATCATCAACCGAGATTAACCATTTTGTCTTACAGTTGAGTATCGCCTTATGCAAGTCCAACCATTCCATATCGATCACAACATAATAATACCCTAAGATCATGACGTACAGGTTGGCCCTGGTAACAAACTCTCTGAGGTTAAGGCTACAACCTATAACCTTCCCTCCAACCTTTTGTTTGTCTCTTGAAGCCATTTCTACAAATCTAAACTCATCCTGTTCGACTTCCTTTACCTTAATTATTTTTAGCATTGCACCATAAATAAAACTCTTTGTGGCACCTGGATCTATCAAAATAATAAGGGTCTGCTAGGCGATGGTACTTGACATCTCGAGAATAGTCAAATGGTGCTCTTTCTCATGGTTTTTCACCGCTGCATGAATCCGATGGGCCTTTCCCAAATCTCCTATGGTAATGGGTTTGACTAATCAATATGCTCTAGTCCTCTCCCCTAGGCAGTCACACTAGTAATGTGTCTCTCCACATGTCCAACACACTTTCTTTGGTCCAGTGCTCTTGGTAACTAAAGTAGAAGCTGACGACCCACCAGATTGGAACACTGGTTTGTTCTACTGAATAGGCCTAAATTGTTGCTACTGCGGTCGACGTTGTTGCTGGTGTTGTGTTCCTCGATAAGGATTCCACTGTAGAAGCATGTAATTTTTAAACCTGTGAAGTAAAGAAATGCATACATATTCTTAAGAAAAACAAAATTTAATCAATGGCTCATTCACATAGTACACAGAGATTTATACTCGAAACACTCAACCGGGACAACCTTTCTTATATTCGTTATATCAAATTTCACCATTCACTATACAATATATACAATGTTTTTAGGTATTTTGTAGATACCAAAACCCTAATCCCTAAAACCTGGATTATTTTTAGTAAACCGCTAAAAATAACAAAAAACCGCCCCCAAAAAAAATTTCGAGGCACTACACCGAACCCCATCGGCCCCGGACAATGCCCGGTGCCGAAAGTTGTGTGTAACCAAGGGGGAGCATACCTACCCCCCCCGGGACCACCCTAGAAAAGTGCCCGACGCAGATGACTCAAACAAAGTACTACTATGAGGGATCGTCAGACACAGTTGTCAAATCTAACATGCCCAAACACACACATGCAAAGAATATAACACATACCCAACATTCTCCCACTTGTTTTTTTATTTTCATTCAGGGATCCCAATATTATATAGTCAACAATCCAGGGCAACAATGCCCATTATTACTCTACACTAGGAGAACTTTTCTGTGCTTACAGACTTTGTCAATGAATCTGCAACATTCTTCAAAGTGTCAACCTTTTCCAACAACACCTTCTTTTCCTCAACCATGTCTCTCACAAAGTGATACTAAACATCAATATTCTTTGTCTTCGAATGAAAAGTTGGGTTCTTTGCCAAGAATATTGCACTCTGACTATCACAATCTAATATCACTTCTTGTTGTACCAACCCAATACCTGAACACAATCTTTGTAACCATACTGCTTCCTTGCTTGCTTGAGTGGCTGCCATGTATTCAACTTCTGTAGTTGAGAGTGCCACTACAGCCTGTATTTTTCTCATCCAACTGATTTCTCCTACAAATAAGTTAAAGACATACGCACTTGTAGATCTTCTGCGATCCAGATCTCCATCCCAGTCTGCATCAACAAAGCCGTGTATGTCCACCACTCTGTCCAATCCTGGTGTTCCTTGGTAGCACAATCCATAACTGGTAGTGCCACGAAGATACCTGAAGACCCTCTTTACTGTTGTCCAATGCTCCTTCTCTAGTTTTGACATACACATTCTCAAAACTCCCACTGCATGTGCAATGTCCGGTCTAGTATAGACCATTGCATACATCAAATTGCCAACTGCATTGGCATATGAAACATGGGACATGTCCTCTTCTTCTTCCTGTGTCTTGGGACACTGATCTGCAGATAACTTTACACTTGTAGGAATAGAAACTTTGAACGGTTTACTTCCATGCATA
>SNQJ01S0032072.1:127966-143734 GCA_010110895.2 Picea sitchensis
CATGTCAAATTTGGAGGATAGCTGCGATTTCACCTCCTTGATAACATCCATGTTATTTCCTACCAACAACACGTCATCAACATACAACACTACATAAATGAAGTGATTACCAAACTGCTTGGAATATACACAGTGATCAACCTTGCTTCTTAAAAATCCCAATCCAAGGATTTATGTGTCAAACTTTTGATACCACATCCTAGGTGATTGCTTTAGACCATACAGTGACTTCTTTAGCTTACATACCAGCTCTTTCTTTCCCTTCACTACAAATCCTTCTGGCTACTTCATGTAGATTTCTTCTTCCAAATCCCCATGTAGGAATGCTTTCTTCACATCCATCTGTTCCACTTCAATATCAAAAGAAACAACAATTGATAAAATAAATCTAATAGAAGTTAACTTAGAAACATGAGAAAAAATCTCACCAAAGTTAATTCCCTCTACCTGGGAATAAACTTTTGTTACTAACCGAGATTTGTATTTCTCCACTTTACCTTGTGCATTAAACTTCTTCTTGAACAACCATTTGCTACCAACCGATTTTCTTTCAGTTGGAAACTCAACTATATCCCATGCCTCATTCTTATTGAATGCATCCATTTCTTCAACCATGGCCTTCTTCCAAAGTTTACTATCCTCTGAATTCACTGCTTCCCTGATAGTTTTGGGATCATCATCAGTAATAGGTAAAGAAAAATTGGAACGAAAATCAGGTGGACTATACCTTTATGGTTTGCTTCTATCTCTCACTGATATCCTCAATACTGGGGTATGAGGTTCTTCTTCTTCTTCTTCTTCTTCTTCTTCTGCTTCCTCTTCTTCAGATGGTTCATATTTTGCATCATCCAACTCAAGCTCTATTTTCTCAGGTTCGTCTTGCATTGGTAGGAATTCCTGTTTGGACACATATTTTACCTCTTTGAAGACAACATCTTGACTGTAAACAATTTTCTTGGTTTCTGGGTTCCAAAGCTTATAACCTTTCACACAACCTTTATAACCAATAAAGATACACTTTTCAACCTTTTTATCCAGCTTACTTCTATTTTCCTTTGGAACATGTACATAAGCATCACAACCAAACACTTGAAGATGTTGAAGAGAGGGTTTCTTTCCAAACCATACCTCGTGTGGAGTTTTATCATCCAACATTGATGAAGGTGATCGATTGACCAGGTAACATGTTGTACCCACTACCTCTGCCCAGAATTCTTGTCCTAACCTGGCACCGCTGAGCATGCTCCTTTCTTTTTCCATCAGTGTCCTATTCATTCTTTCTGCTACTCCATTCTGTTGAGGAGTGTATGGAGTAGTCTTCTACCTTGCTATACCACACTTATTACAGAATTCTTCGAATTCATTTCCGCAGAATTCTTCACCATTATCTGTTCTCAATACCTTTATTTTCTTCTATGTCTGATTTTCTACCAGAGCCTTAAACTCTTTAAATTTATCAAATACCTCATATTTATTTCTAAGAAAATAAATCCACGTGTTCCTTGAAAAATCATCTATGAATGAAACATAATACACAGATTTACCGAGGGATGGAACAGGAACAGGTCCAAACACATCATTGTGTATCAACTCTAAGATCCCCTTTTCTCTTGTAGCACCAGATGGGAATCTTACTCGATTATGTTTACCATATATGAAATGTTCACAAAAATCAAAATCCAAAGTGCAATTATACATACCTTCAACCATACCTTTACCGTGTAGTGTTCGAAGGCCCTTTTCTCCAATATGCCCCAGTCTTTGATGCAACAACATGGTCTTATTTTCTGGGATAGTATTGGTCTTGTCTCCTTCATTTCTCTGCTCAGGGACAACAAAACTATTACACCCATTATTATAAGTGCTTCCCAACAACTTGTACAGAGTTCCACACCAAACTCCCCTCATCAACACCATTGCTCCTTGTACCATCTTCCAAGTGTTCTTTCCAAATATAGTATCAACTCCTACATCATCCAACTTGCTTACATATATTAGGCTCCTCGCAAGTTTTGGAATATGCAGAACCCCAGGGAGAGTTCTAATCCTTCCATATTTTAGCAACAACTTAACCCTTCCACGTCCCATGATTTTTTTTGTTGAGTCATCTCCTAGGAATACATCACCACCATCATATTTTTTATATTCAGAGAACCACTCCCTGTGAGGAGTCATATGGTATGATGCACATGAGTCGATCAACCATACATCACAGTTTTCATGTGTACTTGTAGATGCCAGGTAAACATCACCTCCTTCTTTAGTGGAGGTTTTCACCTCTATGGAAGAGGTACTATCACATCCCTTTGGTTTTTCAACCTTATTAGACTTGCAATCTTTCTTATAATGCCCTATTTTACCACACTTCCAACATTTCCTCAAAGATTTTCCTAGAGACTTAGATCTACCTGTAGATTTAGATCTCCACCCTGAAGGCTTACTAGGGTTCCTATCTTGGGTACACCCTCTTACAAATACAGAATCTGTGTTGTGACCATCCATGCTTTTTCACCTCATCTCTTCAGATAACAAGGATGCAACTACATCCTCATACTTCAATGTAGATTGAGTGTTACTACCTATTGCTACAACCAGATTATCCCAAGAGTCTGGAAAAGAACATAACAAAGTAATGCACTCATCTTCTTCTGCAATCGTAATATTAACATAGCCAAGTTGACTTACCAGAGTATTAAAGGAATTTAGATGTTGTGTCACAGAATCTCCATCTTCCATTCTAAGATGATACAGCTTGTTTCAAAGAAACAACTTGTTTATCAAGGACTTTGATTGAAACAAATTCCCCAACTTATCCCATAGTTCCTTGGCTGTAGATTCTCCTGAGACATTCAACAACACTGAATATGCCAGGCAGAGTCGAATAATACTCCTTGATCTTCTTTCCAACTTCTCCCATTCTTCCATCGACATACCAGTAGGTGGTGTACTAGTAGTTTGTGCACTAGTAGGTTGTGTACCAGTCGTCTGTGTGCCAATAGGCTGTGTACCAGTAGGCTGTGTACTAGGATCCATAAGGATGCATTGTTCTTTGTATACAAGAAGGTCCTCCATTTTCAACTTCCATAGCTCAAAGTTTTTACCATTGAACTTCTCTATCTCAATTCTAGAAGAACTTGCCATTCCTCTTTCTACACTCAAATCACCACTGCAAAATCTCCCACTAAACCCATGGTTATCACAGACCCAAGATAAACTTGATCTATCAAGACCGAGCCAAACCCTCAACAAAAAAGGCATCCCTCTGAAGCCAAAAATGAGCTCTGATACCACATGTAAGTTTTAAACCTGTGAAGTAGAGCAATTCATATAGATTCTTAAGCAAAACAAAATTTAATCAATGGCTCATTCACATAGTACACATAAATTTATACTAGAAACCCTCAACCAGGAAAACCTTTCCTATATTCATTATATCGAATTTCACCATTCACTATACAATATGTAAAATGTGTTTAGGTATTCCATAGATAGCAAAACCCTTATCCCTAAAACCAAGATTATTGTTAGTAAACCGCTAAAAATAGAACAATTCGCTAAAAATAACAAAACCCGCCCCAAAAAAAAAATTCATGGGGGTGCACTTAACCAGGGGGGCATCCATGCCCCCACTGGGACCCCCCTAGGAAAGCGCCCGATGCACACGACACAAACATAACACTACTACAAGGGATCGTCATACACAATTGTCGAATCTGATGCACCCACACACGCACATGCAAAGAATATAACACATACCCAACAAGACACTTGTCGTTGAGGCGTAGTGAAAGCGGATCCTCTATAGATGCCATGATATCCTGGTGATTGTCTAGCTAGTGTATGATGTTGTTGCACACTAGATGACACCTGTCCCACTAGTCTCACTGGAGTCCTAGTCTGACCCCCGTTGATAAGCTCCTGCTCTTCTATGACGACCTTCTGGACAACATAATGCAAGGTTTGAGGCATCATAATCCACAACTTTGCATGAATTCCAATGTTAAGGCTGAACATGAACTTGTTGACCTTAAGTTTCTCAGTATTCAAGTGTAGATCATACTGAAGAAACTCCATGAAATGAGCCTCATACTTAAGCACCATACGACTTCCCTGTTGCAAGGCATTGAACTCATTGATCTAACGCTCAATGAATTCCTCAGATAGATACCTCTCCCAAAATCATTGCTCAAACAATTCCCATGACACATCTTCGACTACCATGTTCAATTGTGGAAGGAGCATCTTCCACCATAGAAGAGTGCTCCCCTTTAGTTGAAAGACCACCATCCAGACCTTCATGTTGGAGGTATAGTCACGAAGTAAAAATCACATCATCATATTCACCAACCATGCCTCAACCACTACACCATCCGGGGCTCTAAAGAAATTGAGAAATTTGACCTTCTCAAGTTTGCAGTGAATGCTACCAGTACCGACCAGAGAACACGGTGGACCCTCAGGAGGTGTTCACACACTGGCCTCATCTCTATCTAAATGGATGATCAGTGCAACAAACATTCTCTAAAAGGACCTCATCATCACAACAACATCACCCACAACTATCGTTTCCTCTTCGAAAACCTGTTCATCTCCCTTGGGATCAGTCCCCTCAGGCATGGATGCTATTGGGGGTGTCATGCCTCCTCCCCTATCACGCCCTCATCTGCCTCTGTGGCCTCCTCTAACCATGATTACTTGCACAAATACAAACCAATTTAATTAGTGACATTTATAATCAAATATCTAATCAATGGAAGCCATAGTGGTCCCAAGTCGCGGGTCAAACCGGCTCTGATACCATATGTAAATATCCCATTCCTTACGTCAACTTAAATTTTCATCATCCAAAGAACTTTGGGATAAGTTACATCACATATATTCTTCACCCATTGCATATTCAGAAAATGCCAAATATGATGTAGATGAAGAACAAGAAGAAAGATTCTCATCATGTCAGACAGATTCAGAAGAGCAAGAGTATGAAGAAGCAAAAGTTGATTATAGAGAAAAATTGATCAGTGCAACTGAATATCTAAACAAATAAAGACAAGAAAACAAGTCATCCAAGAAATAATTGATGAAGGAAAATGAAAGTGTTCAAGGTTCCGAAAAAAGATTAGAAGGTCATCAAGAATTTAAGAGCTCAACTAGAAAAGGACAGAAGAATTGAAGAAACTCTAGAATATCAAAAGAAATGTTTAGAAGCCAACATAGAAACACAAAAGGAAGAAGCATAAATGAGAGAAAATATATTGATGGATCATCTCAAGGAAAGAACCAATGACTTAAACAACCTTGAGGAAGATTTTGGTCTAGAAGAGAGAAGACTGGAAGAAGAAATAATTACATTGAAAATCTAACTTGACGAAGAAAAGAGAACATAAGAGGTCATGAAGTCTTATATAATGAAGAAAGAAGAAGAGGCTGAGAATATTGAAGAAGAAGTTGTCACGTCAAGAGTCAAAAACACCAAGCTTAACAAGAACGTTGAAGAGAAAGAAACATCCACATCAATTGTAGAGAATGAAGAGAAACACTCTACATTGCTAGAAAAGAAGAATGAAGAAAATAGAAAGAGTTATGCAGAAGTACTCAACGGAAGGAATCATGGTGAAATAAAATCTAAGAAAACTATTGAAGATACATATTCAAGAAGACCATTCATGTTCAATCCAAAAATAAGCTCCAATCATGATCATGATTAGTCAAGGAAAAAATTCAGAAGGACTACACCACAAAGAAGATCATTCACTCCCAGGTATGAAAATTTATTTTATGGTCATTGTTTTTATTGTGCTAACTTTGGACATAAGGTTTCATATTGCAGGGATTATAAAAGAAATGTTCAAACAATAAGTTCCTATGTGGTCGCACTAACATTGAGTGTTACAAATGTCATAACTATGGACACATAGCCAGTGATTGTAGAAGCATGATCAATACTTCCATGAAAGAGAATATTAATATCAGATATAACAAAGTATGGATAAGAAAATAGGAAGAACGGGTGAACAAATACAAGGTACCATAAATCACAAGATTGGAAATAAAACAAGATGAAGTAAATTCTAGAGAGAAAAAAAAATATGTCAGATACATAAAGGTTTGGAAAATAATTGAAAGAAAGGAAGGATGGGTAAATAAGGAACAGGTTCAAGAGAATGTACTTTCTAGAGTTGTAGTGAAAGATGAATCCACAGACAGAAAGAAAGAAGTCACAACTCAGAGAGATAATGAGTCTACAAATGAAGATGAGGATGAATACACATCAGAGAAGGATTTTTTCTGAGCCATCCATCTTAGAGACTCCCAAGTAATATGAATATTAGACAGGGGGAGTCTATGCGATAGTTGTGATATACCAAAGAACCATGCTTCGAGCAACTTGCATAGTTTGAGAAGATAGATTTAGAGAAATCAGTTAGAAAAAATATAGTTTGATAGATCAATCAAGACTTCCTGATAGTATAGTGATAAATGGGTCAGCATTATGGACACTTGTCCAAGTAGAGTCTTGGAAAGTATGGACATAGATGGATTCATAAGAACACTTAGCAGGTTTGGACAAATATATGATAGTGGATGAGAGGATGGATTCATAGATTGGTTCAGAGAGTGGTTCAGAGACAAAGGAACATTATCATAATGGATGATAATTACACAGGAAATGTCTTGAACAATGCTAATGGATTCTAAATTGACATATATTTTTTGGACACGTGCATTGCATACATCATTTCACATTCAAAACAGATTAATGCTCAGAAACAACAATGAAAAAACTCCCTACGAACTATGTAAAGGAAGCACAAACAACAACCTCTATATCAAGGTAACTCAAGGTAGTATTTTATTAATTGAAATTTATGTTGATGATATTGTTTTGGAAGTACTAATGACAGGTTAAGCCAAAAATTTGCAAAGGATATGCAGAATAAATTTGAAATTTCATTACTTGGATATCTATCCTTCTTTTTGGGTCTTCAGATATGTCAAAGAAACCAAGGAATTTTTATTTCTTAAACTAATTATATATCAAAGAAATGATAAATAGGTTTGGAATGGAAGATTGCAAATTAGTTACCACTCCTATGGAAACCAGTTGCAAGTTGAGAAAACATGATGATTCAAAGTCTACATACCATAGGCAATGCATGTCAATGATTAGTAACTTACTATATGTGACAACATCTAGACCCGATGTAATGCATGAAGTTGGACATGTGGAACGATTTCAAGAAGCACCAAACGAATTACATGTATTAGCAGTGAAGATGATTTCCAGATATCTCAAAGGAGCATAAGAGTTTGGATTATGGTATCCAAAATTAAAGGATCTATCACTTATTTCCTACACAGATGTGGATTGGGAAGGTTGCATTGTTGATCGATGAAGTTCCACTAGAGAAGCATTCTACTTGGGTGAGTGTTTAGTATCTTGGCTAAGCAATAAATAATAATCAATATCCTTATCTACAGTCGAGGCATAGTGTATTGCAGCAACACCATGTTGTACATAGGTTCTATACATGAAACAAACTTTGATAGATATACAGGTTGAGTATGATGATCCCATTCCAATCTATTGTGATAATACAAGCACCATTAGTATCTCAAAAAACCTAGTGATGCTCTCCAAGATGAAGCACATTCCAATCAAGTATCACTTTCTATGTGACCAGGTTGCAAAGAAGAACATTAGAGTTGAATATGTGGGAACAAACGAACAAGTGACATACATCTTTACAAAACCACTTCCACGAGAAGCCCTTGAGTATCTTTGCCAAATAATAGGAGTAATTTCTACTCCAAAATGAATTCTTTTGAATGCTTATCTTATATGTCTTAGATGTACATGAGGAAACACCATAAATAGGAAAAAGGGGGAGAGATTTATTAGATGCAATGGTAAATGCTTGGAGAGAGAGAATAGAGGCATGTTTCCAAGAGGAGTGATTGTCACAAGATAAGAATGAGAGATATGACTTCAGAGTGATACCATTTGTCAATGGGGGAGATATTATTCATATGAATGGAAAGAGAGTAATCCGAGGTTTATAAAGACAAAGAAACATAAAATTCATGTAGACAGGGGGAGCAACCCCAAGGAGAGTTCAGTGAGGGGGAGTAGCCCCAAAGGGAAATACCCTTTGCCATTTATGTAAAAAGGGGGAGAGACAAAAACATTTATGAAGAGTATAATCATGAATGTTATCATGACTAAGTGTTGCCATCAATGTTGTTGTTTCCATCAATGCCAAAGGGAGAGATTGTCAGACAATTGGATTAGGTTGATGGATAGTTGGTATGGATTGTTGGTTTTCATTGATGTCAAACATTAGGGAGTGATATTGTAGATTGATTTCAACCCTTACTGATTGATGTCAACCCTTGGAGAAATTTTGGTAGCGAATTCTGATAGCACAAAGGTTTGGGTAATGGACTCAAGTTTGTTTGATGTATAATGGTATGAGTTTTAATATATTTGAAGGTAATACTATTATATATGGGTATTACATGTCATTCCATTTCCGGTGGTATTTGGAACATCACATAACTCCTCATGGTTAGAGAGTTATGGCCTTATGAAGTTGGAGAACCCAGGTTTGGGTAATGGATCCAAGTTTGTTTGATGTATAATGGTATGAGTTTTGATATATTTGTAGATATGACTATTCTATATGGATAATAAATTTCATGCCATTTTTGGTGGTATGTGGAACGTCACATAACTCCTCACGGTTTGAGATTTATGGCCTTACGAATTTGGAGAACCCTCATTAGTCATCTAGAAGCCCCAAAAGGTCAAAGTAGTCAAAGTGGTTTAAGAGATTTTTAGAAGGTAAATAATAAAGTGAAGTAATGAGTTTACTATAATTCAAAGTTAATACAAAATAAATTATTTAAATAATAAAGTTAATTGAGAAATTACTAAGTTGACAACTAGTTAGAACTGGGTGAGCCCTAAAATAAGGAAAGTGGTTTAAGATGGTTAGAAGGTAACCCCTTGAGGTAAAGTGAAGTGATGAGTGTACTATAAGCCAAATTGAATAAAAAATAAATTATTTAAATAATAAAGTTAATGGATAAATTACTAATTGTACAAGTGGTTAGAAGTTGGTTAACCCTAAAATAAGGAATGTGGGTTAAGATGGTAAAAATGTAACCCCTTGAGGAAGCTACAGGAAAGTATAAATAAGAGGCAATGCTCTCTCATTTTAAATCAAACTTGAGAATATTGAATATATACAGGTGACTGAGGTAACCAAAGGATATCTAAGCTGAATTTCAGAGAGAAGGTGAAGTAAAGAAGGGCGAAATTCAAGTGAGGATAAATTATTTTGATGATTCTTTCTAAGGTATGTTATTTACAGGTCATCCCACCATTTTCACAATAAATATTTTTCTAGAATGATTCAAACCATGAAATTTATAGGCCATTGACAAAACATATCCAAGTAGTTGTGGTACAAATTTCAGCTTGTGGTTTGTTGTAGTTTTGGAGTTACAATCCATGGAAAATAGGGTTTGTGGCTAGTCCTAAAACTAGTCTAAAACAAGTGTTTCGGGTAAAAATGTCATAAATTATTCATAATAGATCCAAATTAAGTAAGAAAACATTTGTTGGTTAGAGTACAGTCTGTATTATTCTGTGTAAAATTTTCATATGAATACAACAAATATTCTGTGTGGGGCATGCTCTACAAGTTCTCTCTCTAGAATAAGACATAATTCAACAAGGTATGCCATTTTTGTTATAACTCCTTTTTTGAGAGGTTCCAAGTAGTGACCCTTGGAGTGATTTCATAAAACACACTAAATAACGTTGTGTACTATTTTTAGATCTTTATTCATTACAGGTACATAGTTATGATTATTTCAAGTTAGGGTTGTTGACTAATCCAAAACTAGTCATGTGAGACTAAAGACAAGTTTGATGAAAAGGATAGTCTCATGTCATTAAAGTTAAGGAAGGTTTGCAGGTATGTGATCATATACACCAAATCTATTACAGAGTTACAAATCAGATTTGGATGATGAAATTGATGAGGGATTTTGGTTGAGGTACATGTTGGGTACATGGTTGAGACAAGTAGTTAATGAGTTGGCACATACATGAAGTTTATAGTTGTTGATGTTGGTACATCTTGATGAGTCATAGTTGATGAGTAGTTGATACATGATTGGTACATACTTGGTAGATGGTTGGATGCACTTTTTTATGGTACAGGTTGATTACAGGCTGTTTGGTACAGGTTGGTGCATGGTTGATGCACTTATTTATGGTACAGGTTGATTACAGGTTGAGTTACAGATTGATGGATGGTTTATGCATGGTTCAAGTTTATTGGTACAGGTTGTTTGGCGTAGGTTTATTGGTATAGGTCTACAGGAGTATATCTCA
Source organism: Picea sitchensis (assembly GCA_010110895.2). Lineage (NCBI taxonomy): Eukaryota > Viridiplantae > Streptophyta > Pinopsida > Pinales > Pinaceae > Picea > Picea sitchensis. The sequence goes on from SNQJ01S0032072.1 coordinate 138,372, forward strand.
AAGTGATAGTGTGATAGTGGTTCCATCATTCTACTTATATGTTAGGGTGGTTGGACGGGGCAAGTAAAGGTGGTTGTAACCACCTTCTAGTTGTAGCCAAAGAAAATAAAGGGTTGTAGCGTCCTTCTAGTTGTAGCTAGAGAATTGGGGAGTTGGAGCTTCCCTTAGGCTGTAGCCTGAGAAAATAGGGGTTTGGAGCCTCCTTCCAGTTGCAACTGGAAAACAAAGGAACTTGGTGCTTCCAATGAATGAAATTATTCAAGACATATAAGAAAAAATATTCTGTGGTTTTCTCCTGCTTTGGGTTTCCATGTAAAACATTGGTTTGTTGTGTATGTGTATGATTGTTCATTTTTTCATTTCTTATTTACTCTAAAGTTATTGGATGATAACGCTACATTGATATAACACTTGGATTATATGGTTAAAAAGGATTAAATTTCTCTATTACTGTTTCACCCCCCTTCTCAATAATCCAACAACTAATTTGGTGTTAAAAGACTAAGTAAAATTTATATATTATTATATCTATATATTTATATCTAGGTTTGATTACAACGGGTGACATTCATGTTTCTATACACTTACTTTATCCCTATTTTTTCCATGATATTGAGCTTGTTAGACTAGCTAATAAACTAATCACGATGTTGTAATTAATGGGAGACATACACTTAATGAAACATGTATTCTATATAATACACATCTTATGGTTATGTTGGTAACATCTTAATGTAAGATCTGTACTTTATTTACCATTTATAACACTATGAAATGATATACAATACCCATTCGTAAGATATTGATTTAACATGTTTCATGGATGACAATTTATAGCGATTAGATATGTATTACTATGTGTTATAAAGAAACTTTATGATTACACTTTCTCTATAATGTATGTAACATTGATTAGATTGAGATGTTGATTATGGAGATACATTACCAATTGTCTTAACTANTTGATGAGTCATAGTTGATGAGTAGTTGATACATGATTGGTACATACTTGGTAGATGGTTGGATGCACTTTTTTATGGTACAGGTTGATTACAGGCTGTTTGGTACAGGTTGGTGCATGGTTGATGCACTTATTTATGGTACAGGTTGATTACAGGTTGAGTTACAGATTGATGGATGGTTTATGCATGGTTCAAGTTTATTGGTACAGGTTGTTTGGCGTAGGTTTATTGGTATAGGTCTACAGGAGTATATCTCAAAGTGATAGTGTGATAGTGGTTCCATCATTCTACTTATATGTTAGGGTGGTTGGACGGGGCAAGTAAAGGTGGTTGTAACCACCTTCTAGTTGTAGCCAAAGAAAATAAAGGGTTGTAGCGTCCTTCTAGTTGTAGCTAGAGAATTGGGGAGTTGGAGCTTCCCTTAGGCTGTAGCCTGAGAAAATAGGGGTTTGGAGCCTCCTTCCAGTTGCAACTGGAAAACAAAGGAACTTGGTGCTTCCAATGAATGAAATTATTCAAGACATATAAGAAAAAATATTCTGTGGTTTTCTCCTGCTTTGGGTTTCCATGTAAAACATTGGTTTGTTGTGTATGTGTATGATTGTTCATTTTTTCATTTCTTATTTACTCTAAAGTTATTGGATGATAACGCTACATTGATATAACACTTGGATTATATGGTTAAAAAGGATTAAATTTCTCTATTACTGTTTCACCCCCCTTCTCAATAATCCAACAACTAATTTGGTGTTAAAAGACTAAGTAAAATTTATATATTATTATATCTATATATTTATATCTAGGTTTGATTACAACGGGTGACATTCATGTTTCTATACACTTACTTTATCCCTATTTTTTCCATGATATTGAGCTTGTTAGACTAGCTAATAAACTAATCACGATGTTGTAATTAATGGGAGACATACACTTAATGAAACATGTATTCTATATAATACACATCTTATGGTTATGTTGGTAACATCTTAATGTAAGATCTGTACTTTATTTACCATTTATAACACTATGAAATGATATACAATACCCATTCGTAAGATATTGATTTAACATGTTTCATGGATGACAATTTATAGCGATTAGATATGTATTACTATGTGTTATAAAGAAACTTTATGATTACACTTTCTCTATAATGTATGTAACATTGATTAGATTGAGATGTTGATTATGGAGATACATTACCAATTGTCTTAACTACGTAAATTGGTTCCAATCAAGTAAGCTAATGTAACAACCCTAGCTAAATGATTGCTTAACCAAGTATAATTAATTAAATAATTAACTTTCCTAATATGTATTAGTTAAATAATAATGATTTATTAATAATATTAATTAATTACTTATTGTTTAATATATGTTGATTAATTAATTAATTGATTGATTAACACATTTAATATTTAGGGTAAAGAATGAAATACTTAATAACTTTTAATTCATTATTATAAAACCTTACATATGTAGGGGATGAAGCATTCAATGGAGGGATAAGGTATTAAATGGAGGGATAAGGTGGGTGGCATTAAAGGAGTGTAGGAGGTGGTGAATGGAAGGGGATATGGGGGGAAGAGGCATTCAAAAAGGGGGACTTATTGAAATTTTGGGAAGAGGAAGGATTCTTTGAGATTAGAGACTGTATTTCCTGGTTGGTATTTTCTGGTTTTGGAGTTTGGGTGGACTATTACAAGGGTGCACTAGGTTGCTGGGAGTTTTGGGCTCGGAGGCCAGGAATCCTCATAGAATCCTAGAGCTAGGGAGCCAGATAGGCTTTGTTCCTAGCTGGCAGGGAGGAAAGATTCAGTTTTGGGCAGAGTTCGGGCAGAGCAACAGAGAGGAAAACCAGAGATTGGGGAATTAGCATCAGATAGAGGTATGCAATTTCATGAATTTGTTGTGTTATGTGGTTGTTAATTAAATTTACTTTCATGCTGTTGATAAATTTAATTTATGTTGAATAATCAATGATTATAAGTTAATGATGAAATTGTACAACATATAATTTTCTTTATTCTTTATTTTAGCATTTGTTTAATAAGGCTCTATGGGGACAGAGACCTTACACTTGGTATCAGAGCTCTAGTTTAAAATCTGGGGCCAAGGGCCTACCCACCTACTCAGAATTGACCCAGAAATAAACCAGAAAAACCTTAGAAACTGTTGTAAGTTTGAAGGAGGCTTGTTCACCTTAGAACCTGTAAGAATCCTCACCTGTATGTAAGAAGCCTCATCTGTAGAAGGAAGTAACATTAATATTGACTTATAAAAGAGGTAGAGAATACATTTATATATATATATATATATATAAATGTTAGAAAACCTTAGAAACTATTGTAAGTTTGAAGGAGGCCTGTTCACCTTAGAACCTGTAAGAAGCCTCATCTGTAGAAGGAAGTAACATTAATATTGACCTATAAAAGAGGTAGAGAATACATTTATATATATATAAGTTAGATGAAAGAAATTTATGAATCTTGATATATATATATCTATATGTATAAAAAAAAAAAATTAAAAAAAATTAAATAAATAATTCTCCCTGCCCTGACTATCCATTCAAAGATTCCTAGAAGGCTTCAGCAAACTTCTTTGACACCATGATGAATTTTTCTAACACATGGTGAACATATTCTGCTCCTACAGTTAACTAAGGCAGTCTGAATTTAAATGCTAATCAAAACTGCAATCTGAATCTCAATAGAATCTATAAACACACAGTTAGAAAACATACAATGTAACACATAGATTATTGTTAAGAACCCCTGTTACTGATACTCCATTACTGCAGAATAAAAATCTACTACAAGAAAATTCTATAGACATAATTTTCTATGGAATAAATAAAACTAAAACTCTCTAATACAGATCCATACCCTAGCCCTTTCTCTTAAATAACTGAGAGGGGACTCCAAGGTTTACAAAAATAGATCTATTGCTTAGATCTCAAGATCTTCATGCAAGAGAGTGCACTCCAAAGAGGATTTTTTCCCTATCTAACAAAAAAAAAAAGAATTTAGAAACACTGCTAAAAATAAAACAGACTGCCTTATCTAAATTTAGTGCCTTATCTCTAAACTGAAGACTAGGGATAAACTTATCCTATTTAATCTATAGAGGGTGCACGCATGCATGCATGTTCCCTCACTGCTAGAATACTAAAATTAGTGATATGACCTCACTATCTATTTATTTGCCATAAGTGCTCCAACCCAGTAGAAAATGATCTTATTCTTTCGAATGGAAAGAGTCCAGGGAGACGCCTTGGCTATCGCAATGGCTGTAGCTTGTTTTCCATGCCTTTATATACCTTATCAATGTCAATGCTAAGTAGAAGTTTGGATAAGTGGAAAATATCTTCAGTAATTGTAGCTTTCGAGCGAATTAATGGAGCTCCCAGGAGGCAGAACGCACTGCGACCTAAATTCATTAAGAAAAATTATTGGGCCTGCGGGCCAACACCAAGGGAAAGCACCTGCACCAAGGCACAACACAATATAATTAAAAGATTAGACTAACACACCAAGCGCCATGCACTAGGTCACAAATGAGGGAACCCACAACGAACACCCATTGTGCATGCACGCTAAACTTTGAGCATAGAACAAAGAATCAATGTTGGATCCTACTGCAGTCTTTGGCATGCTCTTTGGTAGTGATTATTTTGAAGATTATGTTGGGAAACTTGCTCTCTCTTCAATGACCTCAGTTGATATGGAAGAGGATGGACAACGACCCGATGTTCAAAATATTTCATATAGAATGAAGGCCTTACAGAAAGAGAGGGAGGAGAATCTTGTGCAGACATTGAAAGGCCGACTTCATCTCTACATTGAGGGTTGAAAACAAGAATTTGTGGACTCGGAAAATGCTGAGGCGCATCGTCTGTCCAATGCATCTTTTGGTGAGGCTATGCTGCACACAATAGGATACATTTATACAAGGCAAGCTGCAAAGTAACTTGGCAAGAATATATTTCTGGTAGGGGTGCCTTTTTGGCACAATGGGTGCGTGATAAGGGTCACTTCATCAAATCTCAAGTTACAGCAGCATCAGGGGTTGTTGCTTTAATGCAAATGCAAGAAGGATTGAAGCAAAAGTTTGAAAGTGGTCCTACAGATGAAGAGGTTCTATCAACATTTATTTTCGAAAGAGAACTAATTAAACCCAATCTCTAAGTCCATGAGCCATGCATCATAGGAAGCTACCTGTCAAAATTCCATGCACCCAAGCCACAGGGAGGAGCCACAAGAAGCAAAACATGCAGGAAACAAAACTCCCACGCGCGAGCTATAGGAGGAGCCCATGGGGGCAAGGTGAGGTGCGCTACGCACCAGTACAAAAACAAAAAAACCCAACGCCAATGCCAGCATCAAACACATAGCCCAA
>SNQJ01S0032073.1:0-16227 GCA_010110895.2 Picea sitchensis
CCAATTTGTCTCTCTACATCCGTCTTTTATCCTAACTACAAACTATGCGATAACATCGACCATAACCATGGGCTTGACCCTCCTCTACCTCTAGGGGTTTGCTTTTAGAGCTAAATTGATCCATCTCGACACCACATAACTAAGAACAAGAGGGAACCAATAAACTCTTCTTTTTTTAAGAAAATGAATTTTATAAACATTTGACTTTTCATAATAAAATGAATAGTACTCTTTTCCATTACTTTTTTAATTAGTTTTTGAAAATTTAGAACCTTGTAACTTTTTTCCATGATGTGCAATCTTAAATAATTAAGAAAGAAAAAAATATTTTCATATATTACTTAAAAAACTATTTTCACATAAAATCTACAATAGTTATTGGTAAGATGGTGGGATATCCCGATTGTTTATTTGGTTTTGAAAATTTTATTTTCACAAGCACAATCAGTGATTATATCAATTTAATCATTTAATGTAAATGTATAAATACCAAATATTATTTTTTTGATTTTGAAAATTTTATTTTCACAAGCACAATCAGTGACTATATCAATTTAATCATTTAATGTAAATGTATAAATACCAAATATTATGCATTCCAAGTTACTTGATGATTTTTATTTAATTATTATTGTATACTTCATGATATATATAATTATAATAAATTTCATTATCCATTATCCTTTAATTTATTAAAAATTATCTAGAGTATTTCTGATCCCATAATAAAGTACTTAATAGAAGATATACTCATAACACATACCGACCGATTTTCTGGCATTATAATTGCTCTTGGCTGTTATAGTACAGATTATAATTATTAATTGGAGGAATATTTAACTCGTAAATATTTGTAAACACTTATTACCAGGTCGTGAGTATTCATTGGATCCAAATAGATTAACTCGAACGAAGGTTCAGTAAGAGATTTCAAGTTCTACGTGCATTTTGAAATAATGAAGAGCTTATGGAAAATGTGATTCAATTTCTAGATACATTTTGAGATTATGGCCTAATTTATAAATATTGTTTACAGATGATTTTATTATTAAAATTGGTTAAAGGTAAAAACCGGATTCAAAATTCTAAAACCTAAAAATACTTTTCCGAACTATAATGGCTACATAACAACAAAATTTTGTCAAAAAAGTTAAATAAGTTTTACCAATTGTCTATTTTATAATGGCTACATAACAACAAAATTTTGTGAAAAAGTTAAATAAGTTTTATCAATTGTCTGTTTTATAATGGCTACATAACAACAAAATTTTGTGAAAAAGTTAAATAAGTTTTATCCTACTCCAATCATGATTGTCTATTTTATTTGTCACATCAACTAATTTTTATCATATTCCAATCATGGATGCCTATTTTGTTTTTCACATTTATTATAAGTTAAATAAGTTTTTTCCTATTCCAATCATGATTGTCTATTTTATTTGTGACATCAACTAATTTTTATCCAATTCCAATCATTAATTTTTATCCAATTCCAATCATGGATGCCTATTTTGTTTTTCACATTTATTATATTTTTTTAAATACATGACAATATATGTGATATTTGCTCTCTGCATATAATTTTTATGATACTCCAATCATGAATCCCTATTTTGGAACAAATCATTTTAATCCTACTATTTTGTTTTTCACATGATTTTTATTCTTCTCATATTTTGTTTGTTTCATAAATTTGCTTAGATATAAGCATTTATCGGTAAATGACAATGGATATATGTGACATTTGCATGGACAGGGCAGAAACAATGTGCTTTTAGTCAGTGGAGAGATTTAAGATTAAGTTTATATTTCCGATAAATGACTGCTTTCTGTAAGCATTTTCCGATAAATGATAATGAATACATGTGATATGCACATGCACAGGAAAAAGGTGCTTTAAGTGAGATGTGATCTTTGTATGGACCGACAGACACAAGATGCTTTTAAAGTGAGATGTGATATTTGTATCGACCGACAGAAACAAGATGCTTTTATAAAACTGATCAGATCATCTAAACCTAATTCTATATTCAGCTTGACTCAGAATCATCTGCACCTAATTTTTTATTAAATCCTGCTTAATAGATCTAACATATAATTAACACATGCATTGCCTTCCACGAAACTATAAATTCTTGTAGGACTTCTCACACTCCACTCAAAAATAAGATAAAGATGGTAGGATTTCTGGGTGTAAGACCATTTTGCATATCATTATTCTTTTCACTGGCCATCATTCATGTTGTAGCAGCTAGTTCCCCAAGGCTAGCTATAGGTAGAAGCTTCTTCCCAAAGGGTTTCAAATTCGGTGCTGGCTCAGGTGAATCGATGCCAGTTGCATGCACCTATGTTACCCATTACATTCTAAATTCTGTAGCTCTCTGTTTGTCTGCTGATTTTCTAGGTAGCATTGATTGTAAATTCTATTTCCTTTGCAGGTTGAAGGAGCTGCCTGTGAGGGTGGGAAAGGCCCAGCATCTGGGATACATTCTCTAACATTCAAGGTTACGATCAATCCGCATACAGCTACAGCATCGTCAAAATGAGGTGCAATGTCTTATTTGATTAATTGAACGTTATTGCAGGTAAAATTGCGGATGGGAAGAATGGCGATGTAATAAAAGTTTTATGCGATCAATGCTCCTTAACCATTTAGCATGAAATGGAATGATGATTTATATTTTGTACAATGCAGAATGAAAATTTATATTTTATACAATGCCTAAACATTTTGTACGATGTTTTGATTAATGGAGGAGGCAGGAACTAACTGCTATGCAGCTATTCTCCTTGTTGCAAGTTACACTAACATAATTTCTTAAACAAATCAATTCCAAAGTTATGTAATGATTCCAATATTTGCAATTTCTAATAATTCTCACACACTCAAGCCACCATCACATTAAGGAAGAGCAAGAGGTAAGAGTTCCAAATGGAATGCCTCCCAAAAGTTGGGTGTATAAAAGGAAGAAACCATACTTAACATATATATTTTAGTGGTCGCTCAGCCAATGTTTTAAAAGTTGCAATCGAACTCAGAATCTATCGAGGGTTGGATCGAACTTGAATCAAAATCGGCTCGCAACTCAGTCTATGAATCCGTTCGCTGAAGTATATATAAAATATAAAAAATTTAATAAAAGAGAATGTTTGAACCGATTCACAACGAAGGACAAGGTCCCCAAGGGGTGAGCCGATTGAATCGACTAGTTCTGATTCCAGTTCAACAGGTTTTTAAAACACTAAGCTAGCATAAACTGACCATACTACCCAACTAACTAGCATAAATCCATTCCACTAGCTAATAATAACAATGCGTGGTAGAAAATTTGAACTAAACTAGCATTAACAAGAACATCCATCATTTAAAAAATGAAATGAACACATGGTATCCATGAGCATCTATCTTATCCAAAGCCTTTCATTAATTGAGTAAAATGATAGGCAACCGCACAAAGTTGCGTCTTCCATTTTTATACAAAAGTTTTATCATCGATAGCTAACAAAACTAATTATGGATGCTTGCATTGGTAACTATTTCTTTGTGTTAGGAAAAAAATACAAAAATATATTTACATGCAGTTATTATTATTAACAAACTTTAAGGGCCAGTTTAATTGGTTAAATCATCCACCGAAAACATGTTATTAATAGAGAAGTTTAGATTTATTATTATTAACAAACTTTAAGGGCCAGTTTAATTGGTTAAATCATCCACCGAAGACATGTTATTAATAGAGAAGTTTAGATTGCAAGTCCTGAGATTACATGCAATCCAATCTATAGATCATGCAGCTTCATGTTTATTAATGCCTAGCCCCTCAAACACAAAACCATGTGTTCAATATTTAATTTCTTCACCGTTGTGCATTGTCTCACAAGGCTTTTTCTAAATTGGAAACACTGAACAGTAAGTATTATGATCATGCTATAGCATCCATTGAAAAAGTCATTGCATTATAGCCCTTTGATCAAGACATTACTAATGGTATATATTAGTTTCATTTATAATACAATACTATAAAGGAAGCAAGCTGGCCAACATAAACACAAGCACGAGGTATATGTATACAAAATGGGCATGAACATGTTGTTTAATAGAAAAGTGGTTCTAAAAATTTAGTAGCCAATATTTGCAGCTTAGTTATTTTTTTCATTTTTACCAAATCAACAAGATTTCTACATGGTAGGAATTTTTCACTAATGATTTGAGTTATGTAGAAATTTTTCACTAATGATTTGAGTTATATAGAAAATTTTCACTAATGATTTGAGTTCAATTTTTGTAGGGCATTTGACCCAGGTTGTCACAATGTTAAACTTATGTTTGCATTCTGCATTCAAAGAGATTATTCTAAATAATCTATGATTAGTGTATGAAATCAATTTTTGTAAGGCATTTGACCAAGGTTGTCACAACGAGTTAAACTTATGGTTGCATTCAAAGAGATTATTCTAAATAATCTATAACTAGTGTATAGATAAGCGGATTAAATCTGGCCCCGTTGAGATCCTTAAAATTGAACACTAACCATTACGACCAAATTCACATCTAGCATGGAAATTTATGAAAACCTTTGGTCAAATGGATCAAATAATAGCTTGTTTAACATTCCTCCCTGCATTTGCCCTCCAGACTGAATCTCTACGGTAATGCCAAGTGGGGTTTCAGGTAGCTCTGGGCTTCGCCCCCCTAAGTGCCTCTCTGGTGCCTTTGGAGCTCCACAAGGTTTAAGCTAGTAGCAAAGGAGGGGCAAATGGCTCACGACTGTTGTTGATGTTGTCTTGGGAAATGGGGAAATTCGACGATTGAAGCACGGCCTCCACCCATGCAAAATGGAAATTAATTGAGAAAGTCATGGACATGGCCATTATCAGCTGCAAAATGGAAATTGAGGAAGTCATGGGCATGGCCATTATCTTCTCAACGTTTTAAGGAAAAAGTGGGAGAACATTAAGCCAAAAAGCCTAGCGAACAATTCGCCAAGGGGCAAGCACCTCCTCGCTATTCTGGGCTAGGAGAGAATCTTGAGCGACCATAATCATCCTAAGTGACAAGCAGCTAAACAATAAGTGACTCTAAACACCCTTTCTGACCTCGTGGCGCACATCTCAGTCCATCTCAATCTCCCCCTGCCCTTAGTCCAATGAAGACTCTGAAGATTCCTCTGATCCTTATCTCTCTCAAGACCCTACAGACCCATTTGTGGCCGCAATTAGCAACCTTGTGACCAAGGTGGAACCTAGTTTGGATACCCATATATTAAACCTTGATATCTGCAGTCCTCTGATCCTTATCTCTCTCAAGACCCTACACAGACCCATTTGTGGGCGCAATTAGCAACCTTGTGACCAAGGTGGAACCTAGTTTGGATACCCATATATTAAACCTTGATATCTGCAGCTTTTGTTTATGTTTTGCTGCATACTACTTTTGTTAAATCAGTTTATTAGAATATATACCTGCACACCGTTAGACAGAGTAGTTTGGTTAGACTATCTGCATATGTTAGATTATGTCCTTTTGGCTCTGGAAACAAGACAATCTCTTGGTTTGAATTTTAATGAATGTTTAACGGAATTGTTAGCTTTTGGGGTAGTGGGATAGGTGCTTGTGCATTGGCAGTCCTAGCTATATTGGCTTTTATGTAATGACTAAAGTCACTTTTGTAAGGTTGAGTTTTTGTAAGGTTGAGTGACTGAAGTGATTTAAGTCATTTCAACTAAAGATTAAGTCTTGATTGTTAGATGTGAGATCCAAGATCTAATCTTGGCTATTGAGATCTAGGGTTAGGATTTTAGTCATTAGAGAATTATAAAAATAGATCTAAGAAAAAAAAAGAAACGCACCATTAAAACTTACCATGAAGAATTTTGAAGTTCCTGAAGCTGCTCAACAGGGCTGTCCTTGACCTGTTGAGTACTGTTTTCAAGGTTTTTCAAATCTGATTTAGGACTGCTTTAGAACAGCCTTGGGCAGCCTGAGATCCGCGTGGAGAAAAAGCCGCTGGAAATTTCAGACTTGGTGGCTGTCCTAAAACAGTCCTGAGATCTGTCCTTGCCCTCTTGTTGGGCATTGTTTTCAAGGTTTTTCAAATCTGATTTAGGCCTGTTTTAGGACAGCTTTGGGCAGCCTGTTTTAGGACAGCGTGGAGAAAAGTCGCTGGAGATTTCAGACTTGGTGGCTGTCCTGAGATCTGTCCTTGACCTTTTGTTGGGCACTGTTTTCAAGGTTTTTCAAATTTGATTTAGGACTGTTTTAGGACAGCTTTGGGCAGAAGATCGGCCTGAAAAGCTGCTGGAAATTTTAGACTTGGTGGCTGTCTTAAAACAACTCTAAATTAGATTTGAAAAACCTTGAAAACAGTGCCCAACAGGTCAAGGACAGACCTGTTGGGCAGTTTTAGGGATCTCAAATTTCTTCAGGAATGAGCACAGCAGTTTTGATGATATAATTCAACAATTACTGTAAAAAAAAAAAGATTTCTACACGGTCGAAGGATTTTAATTGAAAGTATTTTCTAAACATTTTATAAAAAAATATTGCCACATCTTATTCATGGATAATGAATCTGCTCAGACCTCTTGGACCTCTTGGACAGCCTTAGGGACCTCAAAATTCTTCAGGAATGACCACAGCAGTTTTGATAATATAATTCAACAATTACTGTAAAAAAAATATGTCTACATGGTCAAACGAAGTTTTGATAATATAATTCAACAATTATTGTAAAAAAAATATTTCTAAATGGTCAAAGGATTTTACTTGAAAGTAATTTTTAAACATTTTATAAAAAAATATTGTCACATCTTATTTATGGATAAGGAATCTGCTCAAAACAAAATCATGATTGCACCCAGATAATGTTAAACATTCATGGATTGTAAATTAAAATGGAAAAAAATATCCATAATGTAAAAAAAATCACATTAATAAAGAATAATGGGAAAAAAAGAAATTCCATAAATTAAAAAAAATCACATTAATAAAGAATAATTACAGATATAATCAATCTATATATAATCAGCTTAGATCCATTTGACTCCAGATCTTTGAATAATGGGAAAAATAAAAAATCCATAAAGTAAAATATATCACTGTAATAAAGAATAAGTACATATATAATCAGCTTAGATCTATTTGACTCCAAATCTTTTCAAAATTGAAGGGGAGAGATTTTCAAATTTGCATCTTGATTTATTTTTTATCCCTACCTAATCCTTCTCAGTGTTTCATAAATCCAGAATTAAGATTCCCTACTTAATCCCTCCCAGTGTTTCATAGATCCGGAATTAAGATGAACACTGTTTAGGCAAGGCAAGGTTTAGGCACTCACCAAACACAAAAACAAGTTCCCAGAGTGAGTTTAATGGTGGGTGTTGATTTCCAAGTTTAAGCTCATTATCAGTAACTTCAAACGTCATTATACCTTCACCCAGTAATGCCTTGGAAAAACAATTAAACTTTTATAAAAGCAAACGAGGAGATGCATCTACTGGCATATAAAATCCAGATTTTAAATATATAAAAATTTCTATAGTTGGTTCCAAGGAAAAATATTCATAATCTTGGTCTTAGAGTTCACATGTGTCAGTGTGTCCCAGAAAGTAGTAAATTAAGACACATAATCTTACGCAATGGACCCCAAATACATCCATATCAATATTGTATGTATGTGAAACAATAATAGACTACTACATATCACAATCCAAATACTAGTCATATTTCTTCAAATTTATGTACTGATAAAGAAAATCAATACTATTCATACAAATTTGCTCTCATCCTAACAAACCATACCTCTAAATCATCAATAAATGCGTCTTCTTCCGTCTGATTTTCAATTTTCTAACGCTTATTCAAATATTCCTCTGCCTTCTTGAAGTACTTGAGATATTTGTTCTCCCCCTCAGCCTCTTCCGCATACGATGTCGAATGTGACGATGGGGGCCTCGCGTAATTATCATACCCTTGCGCATGCGGTGTCGGATGTGACGATTGAGGCCTCGCGTAATTGTCATGGGCGGCAGCATTCCCGCTTCCTTGAGGCCTCGCGTAATAATCATCCTCTTGCGCATGCTGTGTCGGATGTGACGATGGAGGCCTCGCGTAATTATCATGGCCGGCAACATTCCCGCTTCCTTGCTTGTGCCCGTATTTCTGCAAATAACCTTCAGCCATATCGACGTATTTACCATAGCTTTTGCCCTCCATCTTACCATAATGTTTCGCCGCTGCCAAAACGTCCGCTGCGGCCGCCGCAAGCTTCGCATTATCGATCTTCTCTCCCTCTCCCCCACCCTCCGCTTGTGTTTTGTGCAATTTCGCAACGGCCGCGTCCAAAAGAACTTTGGCGCTCGCTGCAGCTTGTCCACCTGAGGGTTTCATCTTTTCTCCGGAAGTAGAGGAGGAATGGTGCTGCGTTGGTGGTGAAGAGGCGGCTCCGCCTTGGCTCCCTTCCGCTGGAAAGTAGGAGGAGGCGGCTGTGCGAATAAAGTCTGAAACCCCGCGATCCGATGTTTGTGACTCTCCTCCATGGGAATGCTTTCCGTGGCTGTAATGAGAATCCATTGGTGGTTCAGGAATCGATCTGCTACAGATTGGAATTCTTCTGATTAGAAGAGAAAAAAAAATTGAATCGGGAACAAAGATCTTCTGGTGTGAACGAATGAGGATGTAGATCAGGGGTTAAATATATGTAGCCCCAACGCGCCCGCGGAATGAACGCTTCCAAGAGAAACTTCTCGAAGGTGCGCGACACCCTCTATCCGCGTAAGCGATTGAATACAGAAGGTTCCGGTGGAATGTGTGGTCATACGCGCTCCTTGCGCGTGCATTTATTTCCTCATCTACCCTGCATCGATTTAATCTCCATTAATTTATTTTTTTAAGTTTTTTATTCTCTCATCTGCCCTGCATAAAATTATATCGATCTTTTTTTTAAATTATTTTTTAATTTCCTCATCTACCATATATCTCTCTTTTGTTATTTTTTATTTTTCATAAAAAAAAATTCATAATAATTTATATAGTTTATAATAATCTACAAATGTTTATGGCGTTACATACAAATCGTCCACGTGCATCTTTATTCTCCTTCAATTTTTTTATTGTTTTTCTTAACCAAATGATACTTTTAATTGTAAACAAAACTTGAACTTCTTATCCCTATCCGGGATGGATTTAGTGTCCAACGTTATTGACCGAGGATATATTGTTAACAACTACGGGAGATTAGTTAGCATTGACCCAAAAAAAATATGGGCAATATATTATTAAACATTAAATGAATGTTAAATAAATTAGTATATTTAGGAGGATATTACATCTATTGGAAATGGGCATATGGGCATAATTAATGATATTTTAATTATAAATCATAATCTTATTAAAGATGTTGGTGTATTTTCAAATCAATGAATGAGATTTAATATTTATAACTTTTTATTTGTTCACCTGTTTACTTTTTCACATTTACCTAATCATATTAAGAAATTACTATCTTACCATATGATTTTCATGTTTAGATGATTAAAAAGATTTAATATCTATGCAACATTTTATTGTCATGTTTGGATTATTGTCAAGCGCTACCTCATCTTCATTGTCACCGATCCCATGTATCATATTGGGGCAGGCATTACTTTTTATGGATGTGAATTGTGTCATGGTCGTATGTCATGTTTAAGTCGGAGTTTCAATTTCAATTAACAATATCAGGTGGAGAGTAGTCTCCTTAGCAGGTGGACAGCGGTGGGGCTTTAACTGTGTCGCACACATTTCCCTTTCTGCCCTGTGTTGTTAAGTTTAGTTCTTGGCATTTCACAAAATTTGTTTTAAATCTATCTCTATACATGTTAATATTTCTATTCATTGCCATGCAAGGACCTCATGCAGGTTGCAGTCCAAGTTTGCGAGAATAATGGTACAATGTCTCAAATATACAATTAGGGTTTACAATTTTTAATTTTAGTTATCAATGATAGTTATTAATTTTATGGTTTACAATTTTTCTAAAGCTATTTTGCCAACAATTCAACGGCTCCAACCTCCAAAGCAAATTCACAACTTGGTCCTCTGTAAGGGTTTTTGTCCAACCTAAGTCAAACAAAATTGTTCAAATTGTGATCTAAACAATGAAAATTACAATCTTAACGGTTTTTGATATGCCAGATTACTGGGAAAGTAATCAGAAATGGGGCCATTCGAATTCCCACTATCTGGATACTTCCTCCTCCTTTGGCTTATGTTATGTCGAGGAATTAATAATGGTTATTAATTCTTATATGTAATGTAATTTTGCAGGGTTTATTCTTTCATTGTTTCTATGGGATAGCTCTACAACATTGATTCGGTAGTTGCCAAGTGATACAAATTCTTTGCATCTGCATATTGGAGACTTGTTCGCGATATAAAAGTGTTCATTCGTTGGTAATTGCTATAGCAATAACCTAACTCGTAGTGACGTATTCTTGGAAAAGTATAAATTGGATAAAAGTCGGGAGTGCATTGGCGCATGCTTTACACACCTAGCGATAGTCTCATTAACATTTATCATTGCTTCCCATTTACTATGTATTGCTTACTTTATTACAACAGTCATTCCATTAGCAACACACTTATCTTGTGTTGCAAATTTTAAAACATAAATGGTGTTTGTTTATATGTTGGGAAGGAGGAAACCTCAAGCATATTTTGTGGGAATCCAAATTTGAGATAGATTGTCGTTATCAAGTTCAACTATGATTTTCCTCTATTTTCGAAGGCACCATCCATTGGTGTGTATTTGCTTCTAAAACAATTGGTTTTATCTATTTTCTAGTTTTATGGAATTTGCATTACATTTTTAGCTCTGCTTATTTTTTAGAAAAGCAATGCAAAATTATTTTTGAGAGCAGTGTAAGTTTTATCTTTTCCTTCCTTAAATATTTGGTGGAAGAGGTATGTTATCAATCCTCTTTCAAACGAAACCCTAACCAACCTTTTGTTTTCGTCATCAATAAACCTTAGAACCTTCGATAATGAAAATTTGGTTGTAGAAATTTACTATTGTATTATTGAAATGGTAGATGTGGGTTGTAAAAATTAATCAAATGATCTCCAAAACTAATAAAATATAAATAATAAATTTTTAGTTGTAAAATATCTTTAAAGAAATGGCAATATCAACCATTTAAATGTGTTATTTAATAATAATTAATGTGTTATTAAAAGGATTAAAATCATTTAAAATTATGCTAGGGTTAGGGTTATGTTAAGATTAGGGTTTATGCTAGAATTAAAATTATATTAAATTAGAGTTAGGGTTTGTAAATTAAAAGTAAGTCGATCAACGTTCATCGACCATAATTATGTGACTGTGCTAATCTTTATATGTGTGAGAAGTGATTTGGGGATGTTTTCATTTTAATAAGGTAAAAAACTTTTAAGACAAAAAAAAAATAGAATGTTCTAGATACATGGTTAAAGAAAAAATTTAGAAATTAATAAGTATATAGTTGAGAATTTGGAATAAATAATTATTCTCCATCTAAAAAGTATTGTTAAAGAATAAGATTATCACCAATCAAAAGGTTTATTACCTTAAAAAAAATAGATTGGCTTCTATGTTACTCAATGGAGAACATCTTGTATTCTTGATTCAAAGGACAAATGGGAATGTCAAAAGTGAATGGGAGAATGAAATGTAGAATGTAGAAAAAAGGAGTTTGTGTTATCTTCATTGAAAAATAGTTAGTGGAGAATTTTTTGAACAAAGATATTATGTTGATTTTATGGAGTTTATTTTTTAGCAAAGATCTTATGAACTTTTAACCATAAATATTGTGGAAAAATATTGTTGATGATATAAATGAGCTTTCAGTTTTTTTCTAATTTGATCTTCTACATATCTCATTATTTACATATGTAATCCACTATTGTGTATTTTGGTGTTTTTATGCAAAATTTGTTCACATTTTTCTCATTGTTTTTGCAAGGGCCAAGCCAGACACCAAATTGGTGTATGATACCCCCTTGTTTGTGGGACAAGGGACCCCCTTCGCGCAACAATTTGACTGCTAAAGTCTACGAAGGTATACATACCCTACGCCCCTCTAGATTTGAACTTGTAACATCTTAGAAGGAAACACACGTTTTTAACCATTAGACCCACTTAGGTTGTAAGTTAAATTATTATTTACATATTTAAAAAAGAATGTCACATCATCATCACATTTAAAAATATATATCTCTTATAACTAACTACCTATTTTACATGAAACTTCATCACACATAAAAGTGATGTGTTATTGATGACCACCACACAAAAGTGATATGTCACCTATAAAAACTTTAGGTATATTTACATTTTCACACATTTAATTGGTAATCGGTTACAAGATTTTAACCCTTTAAATTTGGGTACAAATAAGTTGAGTTGATGAGATGGAATTTGAAATATATATTTCAATTTCATACATTTAGTTTAGTTATAGAAATTGCACCATGATTTTAACCCATTTTTAGTTAAGTTGGTGATATTTATAGAGCACATTCTAAATTAGAGATGAAGATAAATATAGTTGAATATATGGATAAGTTGTGCGTGTTTATATAAACAATGAATCGAAATAAACTGTGTGTACATAAGTGAGACTTTAATGCAAGTGTGAATTAGTACATGTTATCTAGAGAATTCAAACATAACATGGAATTTACCAAAATCTATATAAAATATCTATTATATATAAGTGTGAGTGTAATATATAACATTGTTCTTCCATGTAAGCTCATGTTGACTTATCATTTCGCAAGTATAATCTTGTGGCACGGAGTTTAACATTGACACTAGGAGCTGCCACAAACTAGGTGGTGCACATGGCAATGTGATCTTTTTGTTTGATCAAATTATCGATGTATAAGACGTTTTGGATATTTTTA
Organism: Picea sitchensis; assembly: GCA_010110895.2. Taxonomy (NCBI): domain Eukaryota; kingdom Viridiplantae; phylum Streptophyta; class Pinopsida; order Pinales; family Pinaceae; genus Picea; species Picea sitchensis. The sequence continues at coordinate 12,923 of SNQJ01S0032073.1, forward strand.
TTTTAAATTTATAATTAAGTTTATATATATATTAAACTTAATTATAAATTTAAAATAAAAATATCCAAAACCTCTTATACATCGATAATTTGATCAAACAAAAAGATCACATTGCCATGTGCACCACCTAGTTTGTGGCAGCTCCTAGTGTCAATGTTAAACTCCGCGCCACAAGATTATACTTGCGAAATGATAAATCAACATGAGCTTACATGGAAGAACAATGTTATATATTACACTTACATAATAGGAAATGTTGAGTCTTTCGGGTCTACACTACTTTCATTTGTTTGGGAAGAGGAAAGTGAAGAAAATGATTATTTGCAAGTGAAAGAGAATGGAAAGAAGCATGTTTGGTGCAAAGACCTATAAGTTTTATGCACACATTAAGCTTATTTTATATTGGGCTCTATATGTTCTACCATTTTCCTTAAAATGGGTCCATTGTGTCCTCAATCATTACTTTGTTTTTGATGGAGAACTATATTACTTAGTATAGTGCAATTTATAATTTTCTGTGATGGAGGAGGGTTGAGGGTTGAAGTGTAGGATGATCTTATTTAAAAATAAAACAAAACAATTAGTATGTTTATGTGCATTTTGAGGCTAGGATATCAACAACCACTGCCATTATTTTACACAAGGCAATGAGGGGATCCTAGAACAAGTTTTTATGTTTTTTTCCCTTTAAATTTAATTGTTATGATGAAATGAAAACTATTTAGATCTTCGGTGCCTTAAAAAACATTGGTTAAACATCTCATTCTTGTTTGAAAATTTTGTATTTTTCCCTGGACAAGTCGTTTTCTTTTTATTTAAGAGTTTATTGATTTGATGAAATCAAAGCTCTCAACATTTTATTCTTTTTAAAACCCCCGTCATTTTCCCTATAAACTATGGAATCATTATAACCTAAAAAGATCTATTTATTATTATTATTAAATAATATATTTAAAGGCCTCGAGAACAATTTACATATGCATAGGTTTTTCCTCTCGTCATAATTTACATTTCGCAGAAACAATATCTTAACAAAATTCGAAAACTTGGATCTCAAAGGGCAACCAATTGACCCTTTTTATATTTTTGTATAGTTTGAAAAAAATATACTTCATATCCAATTTTTACTTATGTACAGTGTGAAAAAAATATACTTCATATCCAATTTTTACAGATCATAGGTGGCTTAAAAAATTAATACAAACTTATTAAAATATTAAAATTTGTTATTATCAAAATAGCTTTTTTTTTATAAGTTAATACAAATTTATCGAAAAATAAATTTGTTTACTCTGCAAATAACATATTCTAAAAAAGTTATCATAAACTCATGGGAAAAAATTTAACAGTGCTTGCCACATAAATAAATTTTTCTAAAAGAGTTAAGTGAGCAGTTGAGTGTTGATTTCCTCTATATTTATTTCACTTTCCTTGGGTTCTTCCTCGACACGACACGTTTGTGTGTCGTGTTCGCGCGTCATGTTGGCAACAATAGTCATTCATCTATTCATTCAGAGTTATTGATATGAAAGGTAAATATGTGAGAGCATAGTGTGGATGAATGAATGAAGCAAATGAGAATAAACAAGAAATTGTGGGGGTCACCAAGGGAATGTTGATTTGGATGGAGGAAAATGGACACACTTTGGTTTCGAATCTAATTGCTTGGAATTGACAACATTGTCTAAAAGCTTGTCTGTGTTTTTGAGTCCAGACTTCTTGTCCTGTTGCTTTCCTTTTTCTTCATTTGTTGTGGGTGTAATATGTAGATAGCCCCACCAATTGGATTGAATTTCATAGGCATTTCCATTTGTACTTAGATATTTTGTTTATTTGTTCTAAAGATACAAACCATGGATCTATGGGAATGGGGGGAGAACAGTTTATGGCAAGGGAATGATGGGGTTTGCAATGTGTGAGAGGGTGTAGGCCACTAATTACCAGATAACAGTCTATGCCCGAACGCCTAGCAAGATCATAGGGCTATGTGAAAAGGGAGCGATTTCAGTGGATTATCCCATGGCGATTGTGGAATGGAGCGATGTTATATTTACCATGCTCAAAACCCCTTATGATGTTTGTGAGGTTGTCCTAAGAACTAAGGGTATCCTCTCGAGCATGGCCCTCGGGTGTGGAGTTGTCCTGGTCTATATAACCAACAACCAACCCTCGCTTGCCAAAGAGATCTATGAAGAAGACAAAGCTAAAGGTTGTGAATCCATGGATGTGTTGGTGTTGGATGGGGAATGGGCTAAGGACGATACTCTATATATCTTGGTGAGGGGTCATGCAAAGACCGTGGCAAAGATGGAATCCTTGTTTAGGCTCTCGGAGGTTGAATATGGACGGAAAACAAAGGAGGCAAGGGACAAAGGGATAAATGATGTGGTAGACAGTATTGGTTGATAGGTTTTGCCTAGTTGACAAGTTTTTGGAAAAAGTTGTCCCTACATACATGCCTTTGAAATAAATATTTAGAAACAATAACAATAGTTATTGTAAGGTTGTGATTTGAAGTGTTATTTGCAATGGCATGACTAAGGGTGCACCAAGCAAACATGATTAAGGGTGCATGGCAAATCCATATGATTCGGTAGCCTTAATAACCGACTTACAAGTGGAATTCGTGAGATGGTCAGGATGGTGTACTAGCGTGTAGGCTAGGATGATGAAGAATGTCTTGTCAAGTAGGATTGACGACTGATAAGGTGTTATGTAGCAGGCTTGAGTGGGGGATGACATGACTTGGAAATGTGATAGATTATGTGTGTTATCCATGGCAAGGAAATAATGTTGATAAGTGCATTGAAGATATGTGAATGCCCGATGAAGAAGGGGCATGATCTTCATGGACTATCATGTGTTGGATATATATATGACAACAAGGTCTTACATTGGGTAGTCAGTTGTTCAAGTATTCTTGGATCGAGGGAGGAAACAATAGGTTTCCTATGGTTGGGTAATGATGGCGCAACATCACCTATGGTGAAACGAGCACTCTATCATTCTGCATGGTTGAAGTTCTTGTCTTGGGTTCGGCTAGGACATGTCAGTTAGGCACATTTCAGGTGATACAAGAAGTTTATGGTCATGCCCAACTAGCAAGGTCACAATAGTGCCACACAACGAGTAGACTTCTTGAGTGGTATGAGATGCTCAAGCTGAACAAAATTTCTATCCCTGTGACAAATGATATGTGAGCCACATTCGAATGTTGAAATTGTGGAAGTGTATCTTCACCACCAACACCCCTTTCATCAAAGGAGCCGATGGGTTCATGTTGATGAGGGCTTCAACAATTCAAG
>SNQJ01S0032073.1:16277-34979 GCA_010110895.2 Picea sitchensis
GGATCGAGGGAGGAAACAATAGGTTTCCTATGGTTGGGTAATGATGGCGCAACATCACCTATGGTGAAACGAGCACTCTATCATTCTGCATGGTTGAAGTTCTTGTCTTGGGTTCGGCTAGGACATGTCAGTTAGGCACATTTTGGGTGATACAAGAAGTTTATGGTCATGCCCAACTAGCAAGGTCACAATAGTGCCACACAACGAGTAGACTTCTTGAGTGGTATGAGATGCTCAAGTTGAACAAAATTTCTATCCCTGTGACAAATGATATGTGAGCCACATTCGAATGTTGAAATTGTGGAAGTGTATCTTCACCACCAACACCCCTTTCATCAAAGGAGCCGATGGGTTCATGTTGATGAGGGCTTCAACAATTCAAGTGGGGGAAAATGCAAAGACCTAAATTGAGGTGTTATTGACAATATCATGATGGAGGTTGCATTGGGAAAATTTGACCAAGGGCTAACGACATGTCCATACGATTCGGTAGCCTTGGTGACCAACTTGTGGGTGGAAACCATGAGACAATTAGGAATGTGTACTAGCGCGTAGGCTACAAGGAGAAAACATGTCTTGTCATGTAGGATGAACGATCAATGAGGTGTTGGATAGTAGGATTCGACAGAAGATGGTGCAACTTGGCAATGTTGTATATTGTGTGTGTTATTTGTGGCAAGGTAATAGTGTTTATAAGTGCATTGAAGATATATGAATTTTCAACAAAGGAGGGACATGATCTTCATGGACCATCATGTGTTGGATTGGATGGATGATAACATGGTCTCATATTAGGCAATCATTTGTTCAAGTATAATTGTCTCAGGGGAGGTGATCATAGGTTTCCTATGGTTGGGTGGTGGTGATGCAACATAGTCTATGGTGAAAAAATCACTCTGAGATTCCACATGGTTGAAGGTGCCTGGCTTGGGTTTTGTCAGGACATGTCGATTAGGTGTATTCTCGGTTATACAAGTATTTGATGGTCATTCCCAACTTGCAAAGTCATGACGGTGTTGCACAATGACTAGGCTTCTTAAGTGGTATGGGACGCTCAAGCAAAATGAAAATTCTAGCCCCATGATAAAAGGTATTAAAGCCACATTTGAATGTGGAAATTGTGGAAGTGTCTCTTCACCACCAACACTCTTTTCATTAAAGGATCTGATGGCGTTGTGTTGACAAGGATTTCAACAATTTAAGTGGGGGTGAACATAAGGACCTAACTTGAGGTGCCATTGACAATGGCATGAAGGAGTGTCTGTGAGAAAACATGACTATGGGTGCATGACGAGTACATACCATCTCATAGACTTGATGATTGACTCATGGGTGGAAACCCTGAGACAATTAGGATGGTGTACTAATGTGTAGGCTAGGAGGACCGAGGATGTCTTGTTGAGTAGGATGGATGGTCGACAAGGAGTTGCATAGTGGGATTTGGTGAAGGACGATGTGGCATGGTAATGTGATATATAATGTGTGTTATTCATGGCAAGGAAATAGTGTTGATACGTGCATAAAAGATATGTGAATGCTCGATGATGGAGGGACATGATCTTCATGGACTATCATGAGTTGGCTTAGATGGATGACAACATGGACTCACGTTGGACAACCAATTGTTCAAATATGCTTGGCTTGGGGGAGGAAATAGTAGGTTTCCTATGGTTGGGTGACGATGATGCAACATTGCCTACAGTGAAACAAACACTCTAACATTCTACATGGTTAAAGGTGTTTAGATTGGGTTTGGTTAGGACATGTCAATTAGAAATATTCTGGGTGATACAAGCAGTTGATGGTTCTGCCCAACTAGCAAGGTTACACTAATGTTGCACAACAGATAGGATTCTTGAGTGGTATGAGTTGCTTAATCAGAACGGAAATTCTAGCTCTATGACAATTATTATGTCATAACTTCTTGTTTTTTATATTTATTGATGTTGATTCATTTGCTTGAAAAATGACTCAACTAAAAAAAATCAATGGATAAATTGGAAGTCAGTTTTTGTTATATGCAAAAAAAAAATGATGCATGAAGAGTTTTGGATTAACTTTTATATTTAATGTTGAATAAATTATATGTATATTATCACATCATCCAAGATGTGATTAAACATTAGCTTATTTGTGAGAGTCCATGTTTATGCAACACTACAACAATTGTCTAACTTAATCAATTGCTCCATCAACTATTTCAAAGTTCAATGAAATCTCATAGAACAACTATCCATGGTGATGAGACATATGGAACAAGGGCTTAGTCCTTTCCTTTTAAATAATTTTAAAAAATAAGGAGGTGTGTTTTACTCTTTGAAAACTTCCAAAGCTTGTACTTATTTACATCTATTAGTTGAGATTGTTCTAAATTTTCCCAAAGGTCACATCATCGAGATCGCACTTGAGTACCAATTAATAATTTGTGCATCAACCAACGAGATGACGGGGTGTTGTGATTCACATGAAATTATCAAATGTTATGATATATTAGCAATTTCACTACTCAGTTGTAACTAAAAAACCATAAACACTAAATGAAAACCATAATCAAGCTAAATATATGTACATGTGTAACCTCTATAACCATTAAAATTAAACAAACAAACATCATCACTATATTAAATATCAATTGTCGATTTATTGCCTATCTAGACATTGCTATGTATACCACCCCAATTCAAGGGTATAACATGACAAGAGCTTGAGTAAAATTATAAACTATCTCATTCTTAGGCAATCCCAACATACAATGAAAGTAGAATATGTATTAAAGTAACAAATTTTGTATCAAATCAGAATGGATAACCCTATCAAACAATGGATAGAAAATATCTAAGTGTTGCCAATAAATAATGTAGGCACGAGATCCCCAATTGTTACAAAACTGTGAAGAATGAATAAATTTGTGTAATCATGCTTCATAGGCATAAGATGTAAAGAAGTAGGTAAGTTGTCATGAAATTTTAAACCACTGCAACTCAACATCCTCTCATGATATAAGATCCTTTGTTTTTTTAAAGTAGAGCAATATCAATGCATTATGCATTTGCATATTTTGTGTATGCAACTTTGCATAAGAGGCATGGTTTGATAATGGAAGAAAACTTTGTGTTCCTTGATACTATTCATACAATTCTTTGTCTCTATGGACAAAAATAGTGCTTTCAACAAGCCAACCAACCACCATTGCAAAGGTATAAGAAGTTTGAGCATGATTGGAGAAAGTCATTCTAATTTTCTCAACCAATCTCTTGTGCAATCCACAGTAACATATACCGATATGCCAAAAAGATTGCAGGTGATGCTCCCAAGGAGTCAATAGAGTTGGTTGGGCTTATATTTATTTATATGTTAGATCCTACTTTATCACATCATGCCACCTTACATGTAGTACTTTCCACTATGATAATGACAAAATTTTAAGAAGGGAGCCTAGATGGCTTTGCACAAATGACATTGTTTTAGGTGGAACACCTAGTTAAATTAAAATATAAACCCTTAAATGAGGAAAACATATGGTACATAGATAAGGCACATAATAGCAATGGTGGGTGCAGAACCCCTCGATCATAAGCCTTTTTCAATCCCCCTATGATGGTGAAGGTTGATAGATCAAGTATGCAACAACAAGGATGGAAATAACCATGCAAGCTTGGGTTCCTCTATATATCAACAATGTCCCATAAATTACCATCGATACTACATTTACAAACACCAATTCAATCAATTTTTAAGGAAAATGACAATTTGCCTCATGTGCATGGCTTGATTGAACAATAATCACCAATAACACAAATAAATATGGGAACTCAGATTCCCCCACTCCTAACAAATTAAGGTCACCAAACATATATTGCTTTGTCATGTTATTGAACTTAATATATTGTTCATGAAAGAATATTTTACCTCATTTCTCATGAATAGATCGATATCATCAATTTCTAGCTCAACTACCTTCATTGCAACTTAGATCACAATGGTTGAGACAATTCCCACAATAGCTAGGTCAACCCAAACAACAATAAAACTCCTATGGAAAGGGTCGACGTGAAGCAATCAATTTAGGGAAATAAGAATGAAATAGTTTCATTCCACAAGAGAAAAACATTCACATTCAAAATTCAAACCTAAATACACCCGAAATAGGCAAATTGTTCTACATAACCATTGCAGTCTTCGTCAATAATACAACAACTCCATCATTTTCTTGGCTTGAATTTCCCGAGTAAGATTACATCAACACTTTTACATAACATACATAGAGTTAATATTCAACATCCATTAATTTACAATGGCATAAAGCCTCTGCTATTTAGCTAAGATATTATGTTGTAACTCTTTTGTGCATTTCTACTTATAAAACCATGCCTAGCATGCAATTGTGAAATAAATTCTATACCAATAGTGGTGCTTCCACCCTTCTTAAATGTAGGTTTGAGTTTGGCTAAATAAAAAAGGGCATCATTAGGATAAATGCCTTCATCAATAGAAATTGTCACGGGCTTCTTATTTCTAGTTTTAGGATCAACAATCCCATGCACAGCACAATTTCAAAGAATTAATAGGGCACCTATCAAGTTATCCATCAAATACAATATTGTGGATTTAGTCTTCAAACCACAACCATAATTTCAAGTTTCTTTAAGACAAACTTTGACCTTTTTTGGCACAATAGCTCATGAATAACTCCATATAACATAAAAGGACACTCTCATACAACCACATAAATTTATTTAGAAAAAATCCACTTAAATCCTAATAACCTTGTAAACGATGTCTTTGCTTGTCGAGGATGTAATATTAAGTAATCAAGAACTTACAAGCCACAAATTTTTTACGCTCATCATCCAAATGTTATCTAAAGATTTGTCTTCCTAAAGATCTCAAATATTAATCTAACCAAACAGACCTAGAGTTTACAACTTTAGTCTCATAATCTCAAAGTTGTATTCATTTGCAAGGAAAAATATTGAGTGGACTATCTCATGTGCTCAATAAAATTCTTCAACCATAAGCTGGACATAGTTAATGTTACAAATTACACTAAACATGGTAACAAATAATACATCTCAACTTTGAAAGCCATAAATATCCAAGCAACCAATGAATAAGGCTAGACCCAAAACCATGCAATCATTAATAAGTATCGAAACTAAAATAATCAATTTGGAAGAGCTTCTAAATTCCTCTTCAATTCCCAAGCTTTTCTGACTTGCTTATTATTGAATAGGCTCAAGAAGTCCAAAGAATGCAACTAGGTAGACCTAAGCCTTTCTGCACCCTGTTGGTGTTCATTTTTTATATTTATGTAATAGGGTTATCCACTTTTAAATCATTTCGAGATGCATGCTTTCACCATATATATTGAATTTTTAATAATAGAATATATGGAACATGTTTGAGATGAATACATCCTACCAATCAAAATTTCAAAAATGTGGTCTAATAGGGAATGCCATTTCATGTTTTGATATCAATAATTGTTGATGATATGATTTAATATATGTAAGATACTCGTTGGACTTCATGTGCATGGATTAGGGGTTATAATTGTTCAGACTTGGGGATTATAACAGTTAAAATTTAGATGTTTAGGGGTTGTAGAGAGAAAGGATTAGAGGTGTTAAGTATTAAGGAAGATAATGGCTAGGGGTTATAAAGGTTAATGGTTTAAGATTAGGGATAATATAGATTATGGTTAATAGATGTTAGGGTTGTAGGGGTTATAAATGTTATGGACTATATGGGTTATTATTAAGGGATATAGAGGTTAGGAATAAGAGGATAAGATTTTTAAAGGTTAGAGGTGATAGGGATAGGGATTATATGTTATGAGTTATGTAAGTTATGTGTTATAACAATAAGGGATTATATGTGTTAGGGGATTGTGATAGTGCTTAGCATATGAAGGTCATAGGGGTTAATGTTATAATAATAAATTTTAAATTTATTTAATAATAGTTGTTATTATAATTATTATTTTTTAAATTATAAAGAACAACAAAAACAATAATAATAATAAAATTTCAATATTAATTATAAGAATCACAATTTTAATTTTAATAACAATTATAATTCTTATAATTAGAATAAATATAATAATATTGATTACTTTTTAGTGTAGTTATTAGTGGCAAATTTGATTCTATTACAACATTTACACGACATAAAAGCAACATTGGAATGATGCTCCACAACACATCATTTGGTTTAGCATCAGAACATACAATAATGTCACAACATGACTCTTAGAGTCAAGTTGAGATAGACAATGCACACAATGTCACTACCTAGGAATAGTTGATGCAAAATCAATGCAAAAAAAACAAAAAAACAAAAAACAAGTGATGTAAAAAAAAGGTGCATATCACTCTCTTCCCGCATTTCTAATATAAATTGAAAAGTGCCCCTCCCCCTCATTTCATTTTCAGATGAGAATGTGGGGAAGAGATTCTTGGAGTTGAAACTAATTTGTGGGGGCACTCAATAGAAGCAAGCAAGAGAGAGTTGTGGGCCATCACTAGATATATTGGATTCAAAAGTAAGTTTTTTTATCATTTGCCCCCAATTTTTAATTTATTTTAATTTGAAAATCTAAAACAAAATGGGGTTTGGGTTTTTCTTCCTCTTCCCCATTTAAAAAAAATGTAGATTTAAAACAAAATGGGATTTGAGTTTTTCCTTCCTCTTCCTCTTTCCCTATCCTTCTCTCCCTCTTTTTCTTCCCTTCCTCTCTCCCTATTTTCCTACCCTTCTTGTCTTTCTCTCCCTCCTCTCCCTCCTCCCTCTTCCCATTTCTCTCCCCATCTTCCTCTATTTATCTCCCTCTTCCTCTCTCTCTCCTTACACCCCCTTTCCCTCTTCCTCTTCCCCTCCTTACTCCTACTTTTGTCCCCCCATCCTCTCCCTCTTCCTCTTTTTATTCCTCCCTCCTCTTCTTTTTCTTATCCCCCTCTCTCCTCCTTTCCCTTTTTATCTTATCCCTCACTCCCCTCTTCCCATTCTCTTCATGTCCCACTATAGTCCCCCTAAGTTCCCTATGTTCTACCAAAGAATTTCCTAGCACTATAATAAAATCAATTTTGAATAGACTTTCCTAATGATTATCTCATTGAGTAAAAGAAGCATATCATGGATGAAGTAATTACATGTTTGTAGCATTTTGTTTAGAAATACTTTCTACCCTTATTATCATTTCTCTTACACCCTTTTTAAGACTTGCTTATCTCCTCTTCTCTTAGGAAAAGCCTAATTAACAAATATAGGAGTTGAGTTATATGCAAAAGACCAAATCCATTTGAATTATAGTTAGTTCACATATATGGCCTTAAGTTGAAAGACTATTGTTGAGATGAGTAGTATGACACAACACCGACACATGGTTTTTCTTTTTCTTGGCTCATTTGGCTTACATGCAATGAGACAACTTAGGGTTTTCGAGTTAAGTTGAATGATGTAAGGAGCCAACATTGTTTATATCTCAATAATTTCATGTTTCTCATTTTGCTTCACTCACTTGTCTTACACACAACAAGCCAACATAGGCGAGGAAACAAAAAACAAACAAGAAACATTTTGGTAAAAAGATAGGTGGATGGTCATAGAAGGAGATATTTTATCCACAATATTCCTTTTTGTAGGTGATTTGAGCCCACACTAACAATCCAAATTGTGCACAAGACAAACAAGAAGAATCATCATTTTTTGCATTTAAAGCCTCTCAGGAAGTTGCGTTTATGAGTTAATCATAATGAAGAGAGGATGACAACATCATTTCCACTCATGAATTAATGGTTTTTCATTTTGCTTGGCTGGTTTTGCTTATATGAGATGAGCTAAGATAAGGGAGGCAACAACAAAACAAAAAATATTTTAGGAAAAGATAAGTCGATGAATATAACCCCTGGTACTTGGAAGAACTTGAGAAATTATAGTGTTATTCTATGTATGTGTGTTAGGTTAAAAAAGTATGACAAATACAATGCATGTTAACCTACTGTGTGTCACAATTTCATGATGGTTTTGAATTTAGTAATGAATTCCTTGCTATTTGACTAATGTGTTTGTGCTTTATTATTATGTATGAGTATGCCTAATGACCATTAGGATCCACATTGACAATTTCAAATGATAGGAGAACCATGACCCTTTTATATACACTTACGGAATATGTGGCAACAACAAAGGGTATCTAAGCCTGAGAGAGAGTTGTATATGGGAGTATGTCCTTAGTTCCTTGTCACCCTTTATATTTATCCTCCTTGAGATTGAGAGGAAGCGATAAAGAGAGGTAGCATCTAAAATTAAGGGTGATGTTGATATTTGATTCATTTTCCAAATGCATCAATTAAAACTAATAATCATGATTTATAACTTTGGTTTTATTATCATAGTCTTGAGTGTAAATGCATCGACGACTTGAGTGGTAGATTGTTTCAAGGGCCTACATGGAGGGAATTGTTTGGATCTCATGGGATGCTCAACATTCTTGGAGACATAATATCACCTACAACCTATCAAACAAAGCTTTCTACACATGCATTCTCTTTTCCAAGATCTAATGTTACTATCAACTAACTAACTATATTTATTATATTTTAGCATACTAGTTCATCCAAATATTAAGCTAATATGTCACATAAAAATATGCTTAAAACTAAGGAATATTAATCTAATGCCTCACACAAACACACTTTAAAATAAAGGAAGGCTTCCACAACATTCCCCACAAAAAAGTATCAATGCAATGGCAAGAAAGGTTAACACACAACAACATGATATATAATTTAGTTTAGTCATGTACTTTCATATTTATTTGTTTCTAGTAAAGACTTAAGAAAGCTAAACATGAGTAATATTGTTGGTTGAAACTTATGGTTTACCTTGGGACAATCTCAATTTTGTTTCTTTGCTTGGAAAAATTGTAGAGAAAATGTGTAATTTGTTAAATGTGGGTGATCAAAATTAGGAAATAGATATTAGATACTAAAATTGATAGTTTGCAAATGGAAGGAAAGGTGATAATTATGAGGTAAACCAAAATGTTGACAAAGGTTGAAGAAAAATACAAATTATATTTATAAAACACTACTAGAATTACTTGAATAGTAAAGAAAATCAAGAAAACAATATTATAAAACAAGAAATCATGTATATATGGTAATGAAGCTAATTGTGACCATGAATGGTCTAGGAGGATCCAAAACGCTCAAAGAGATCCAAGAAGATCCAAAAATGGTCAAAAATTGATCTTTGCAAATGCTTTTGAAAATGCCTCAATTTTGTAGAGCTTGGCAATAACTTTTCAACTGTGCAAAAATGGCCTCAAACAAAGTTCGTATGAAGAAGTTATGGCCAGTTAAAGTTTGGTCAAATTAGGGAAAAAATCAAAGCAAGGGTGCCACGTGGCATGTATGTACAAGTTGTACAACTGATAGGATAATGTCATGCTGACATCAACAGGATGATGTGGTAGCATGAGAGCTTCCACATGTCACTCATTTTTGGCATTTTTAGGCACCCATGTGGACAAATAAAAAAGTGCCACATGTCATCCATACGATGACATGGTAGGTGACAAGTGGCAGGTATAGTCAACATCAGTACGTTGACGTGGCAATGACTGGGAAGTGACATGGCATAATGCTAACATAGGCAAGTGACTATGCAGACATGTGGACCAACCAGAGAGTGTCATGCGGCACTCTCCGATTAGGCAATAGTGGCTAAGGGAGAATAAAATTGGTTACCCATGGGAATCAAACCCATGACCTCCATGGGAATATTCCTAAAATATTCCAATGACTTAGCAAATATCCCCTTACCAATGCGCTACATGTGATGGTTGTTAAAACAACCCAAACAAATATTATTTAAAGTGTAACCAAGCAACCTGAGAATAAAGGGGATTAGTTAGGTTAGCCACACCTATATAAACGTAGCTCCGAATAGTACGGTACATGGGGATTCATGCCAAGAGCGCCCAACATATAATTTTGTGCCAAGTTCATATTTGTCTCGTTTTGCATGTAAGAGGTGTTCATAGTTTTGGCTTGCCTTGTTTTGCGTGCCTTAAGTTATTTTAGGGAAGTATAAAGTGTTTATACTCATTTCTCTCTGAATTTCGAGAGGAATCTGATGGTGGTGTCTATTCTATGTGAAAGTGCTGTGTATGAAAGTCTTAGTTCAGATTGCTATGTATGAGACTCATAGTCTCATTATGCGTGCAAAAAAGGCTTTTTGAGCACTTGTTCAAAACATAGTCAAGTTTATACTCATTTTTCTCAGAATTTCGTGTCAAATTCATTGGTAACCTGAGTTTATGGGATTAAGTAGTATAATTTAAGGGTGTATTCAAAAATTTGGTATTTCATTTTATTTCTGCAAGTTATTCATTAGTGTTATGGAAGTTTATGGATAAGTAAGACATTCACATGTTATTTGCAAATAGTCAAAGATGATCTTCACTTCTGAATTTGGTCAAATATTTATATATACTTAAGAACTAATTTTGACATCTAAGGATTTTCGGATCAAGTTGGTATCAAAGCGAGGTTTTTAAATGTATTTGCAAGTGAATGCTTACGAGGTCCAAATCTAAGCGAGGTGAAGGAAAGCTTGCAAGTTATAATCTTGAAATTTGTTCAAGGAGATTCACTCAAAGAGGAAAGATGCCTTCATGAAGAAGGTTAGGTCCTTACGACTTTGAAGATTATTTCTTTGAGGCATTTAATTTAATGAACGCCATGGTGGAAGAAATGTACGAGGACCAAAAGAAGACCAAGTGAGAAAGTACATTAGTAAAACCTGAAGCAGTTAAAGAAGAAGGAGAAGGTGAAGAACCTCTAGAGCCTCCTTCATCCCCATCATCATCATCATCATCATCATCATATTATTTTGATGGAAGTGAATATTCTTCTCATAAGAGGAAGAAGCATTCTAAGAAGTCTTCTCATTCTCATTCTAAGAAGTCTTCTCATTCTCATGATTTTCCTTTGTTAAAGCTAGATGTAAAGTTTGATTTGCTTATTTATGATGGAGAGTTGAATGCACAAAAGTTGGATAATTGGGTCAAAMAGATTGAAGTATATTGCAGGGTACATAAAATCATACAGGACGGTGCAAAGATACAATTGACTACTCTTTGCCTGAGCAACACAACTTTGGTAYGGTGGGAGAGTCAAACATAAGATGATCTTATTCAACATGGTAAAATAATTTCTTCTTGGATTGAATTTACTGTTGCATTAAGAAAGAAATTTTATCCATTAGCTTATATGCMAACATCGATGATTGCTTGGAAACATTTAAGACAAAGAAAAGGGAAAAATGTTCAAGCTTATACACTGGAATTTAAGAGGAATGCATTATCTTTGGGAATTCCATTACATACTCATGAGACTCTTCTAAAGTATATTGGTGGTATGCACTCATATATTCAACATACTATATTGATGTTTAATACTACTACTATTGATGAAGCAATACAAGCTACTCATCTTGAAGCCAACAAAGGAAAACATGTTGTTGAGGATGTGTCAGAGGAGCCACATGAATTTGAGGAGAAGTTGAAGGGAAAATGAAAGAGTAAGAAGAAAACTACAGGAAAGAATGCCGAAGAGAAGAAGCCTATATGTTTTCACTGTGAGAATAAAGGACATTATGAGAAGCATTGTTGGAAGTTGCATCTAGAATTGAAGCCAAAGTGGTCTCAACCTAGGAAGGGTAAACAAAAGACCACGACCATAGTTCGAGATCTTGGATCATATTTTGAGGATGAAACCAAGGTTACAACTATGAGAATGAAAGGTAAATATTTGGTTACAAGTTTCAATTCACATACTTCTTCTACAAAGTCTAAAGTAATCCCTAATGGAAGGCAAAGATAAGACATGTTTCATTTACGAGTTATCTCAAAGCACACTAAGATTGATACACTTGTTCATAGTGGATCATAAGTAAATCTTATTTCAGATCAAGTTGTTCAGAATTTGGGATTGGAAACTAGGCCTCATCTGAGACCGTATCCTTTGAGATGGATTTGTGATAATGCCCAAGTACATGTAACTAAGAAATGTAAGTTACGGTTTGCAATCACATCCAGTTTCATTGATGAGGTAGAGTTAGACATTGTTCCACTTGACATTTGCGAGATGGTTTTGGGAAGTCCATACTTGTATGACATGAAGGCCATTTTCTACAAGGAACAAAACAAGTATCATATTTTCAAGGATGGGATTGATTTCATTATGAGAGCTCATCAGATGAAGATGAATTTGACAGTTGTCACTACAGGGCATGTGAAAATGCTAGTTAATGCTAGTATCCAGGATCCAAATTTACAGCCTACGGTCGAAAGTAGAACATGTCCTTTGGTTGATGTTGTTCCTATTAATAATGATAAATATGTTGATGGTTAATTCTCTTTCACATATGTATATTAAGTGTTTTTGTTCAGTTTATTACTAGTTAGCGGAGTATGGTTAGCTACTGCAACAATGAATGGCAGAGTTTGTGAATTTAATGGAATGGTTAACTTGGTCAATAATATTGTTTTAGTATTCGTTATTATTGTGATGAGTCAAGTACTCATAATCCAAGAAGGAAGGATGGATGATATTGGACAAGTGAGGTGGGAGTATCCTCACTTGATTTATGAATAGTCCATACTTTTGGAATTCCAAAAGTTCTTCATTGGGGAGGTGCGATCTAAGAGGATCCATAAAACTTAAATAGATCCAGGAGGATCCAAAATGCTCAAACATTGATCTTCTTAAATGATTTTGAAAATGACTCCATTATGTAGATCTTGGCGATGACTTTCCAACGACACAAAAATTGCCTCAAATGGAGTTCATGTGAAGAAGTTATGGCCGATCAAAGTATGGTCAAACTAGGGAAAAAATCAAAGCATGGGTGCCATGTTGCAAACCCATAGGCTACCACGTGTCCCGTACATACAGGTCATACAACTATCAGGATGATTTCATGTTGACATTAACTGGATGATGTGGTAACATGAGAGGTTGCCACGTGTTACTCATTTTTGGCATTTTCAGGCACCCATGTGGACCAATAAAAAAATGCCACCTGTTATCCAAATGATGATGTGGTAGGTGACAGGTGGCAGGTATAGTTAACATCTGTACGCTAACATGGAAATGATTGGGTAGTGACATGGCATAATGATGACGTAGGCAGGTGACTGTGCAGACATGTGGACCAACTATAGAGTGCCACGTGGCACTCTTTGATTGGCCAATAATGGATAAAGGAGAATAAAATTGGTTCCCCATGGGAATCAAACCCATGACCTCCAGGGGAATATTCCTAGAATATTCTAATGACTTATCAAATATTCCCTTACTAATGCACCACATGTGTTGGTTGTTAAAACAACCCAAACAAATATTATTTAAAGTGTAACCAAGCAGCCCGAGAATAAAGGGGCTTGGTTAGGCTGCCTACAGCCTATATAAACCTAGCTCCATATAGTATAGTACATGAGGATTCGTTCCAAGAGCGCCCAACATGGAATTTCATGCCAATTTCATATTTTTCTGGTTTTGAATGCAAGAGGTTTTCATAGTTTTGGCTTGCCTCGTTTTGCATGCCATTGAGTTCTTTTAGGGAAGTATAGAGTGCTTATACTCATTTTTCTCAGAATTTCGAGAGGAATATGATGGTGATGTCTATTATGTGTGAATGTGTTGTATATGGAAGTCTTAGTTCAGATTGCTATGTATGAGACTCATAGTCTTGTTATGCATGCAAATAGGGCTTTTTGAGCACCTATTCAGAACATAGTCAAGTGTATACTCATTTTTCTCAAATTTTTGTGAGGAATTCATTGGTAACCTCTGTTTCTAGGATTGAGTAGTAGAATTGAAGGGTGTCTTCAAAAACTTGGTATTTCATTTTATTTCCGCAATTTATTCATTAGTGTTATGGAAGTTTATGGATAAGTAAGACATTCACATGTTATTTGCAAATAGTCAAAGACAATCTTCATTTCTAAATCTGGTCGGATGTTAATATATACTTAAGAACTAATTTTGACATCTAACGATTTTCAGATCAAAGAACTAGTAGCAACTTTTCCATTCAACTCATCTCATCACATGATAATCTTAGGCAACAACTGAAAATGAATTGTATAACTTGAGAAGAGCATACAATTTTGAGTGAGTGATTAACAACTTGAGGTAACAAAATGAAATTTAGAACAAGCATAACATACAAGAACATGGAAAAGAGAGCAATGTAGAGGAATGGATCACTCGATCAAATGAGAAAAGATGTCAAACCTCTTGGTGTCGTAATATCAACCAAAATAAAATAAGATGTCTTATTTCAAACACTCACCCATTTCACTGGATAGATTTTATTTACACTATACAATGCAATGGTCAAATTATGAGTTTGAGTTGTCACTACTGTCATCCTTCTTCATATGCTCCAAGATCATATTTTCGTGGCCATTCGTGCCATGAATGTGAAGTTCATACAACAACGACATTGAATGGTTGGTTATAGTTAGAAAATGCTATAACAATCATGTCAACACTCATGTTAGTATGCCTTTTCATATGCCTGCGATAACTATCCAATCACACATGTTTTGTAACCACACATCCATCGAGACATGTCAACCCCTAAATGTATTTGTGCCTGTGTTTGACATCAAACATTCCCCTTGCAATCATTGGCCTCATGCATCCTCTCCGTTGTCCTTCCGTGGATGCACAATCTACGTCACTTGGTCAACCAATGTAATGGGTAACCAATTCCAATGAATTTTAGGTTGTCTTCATTGGATATAGACGATATGGCACATGAACACATCTTGGACTATGTTGAAATGTACCCAATTTCCACATTTCTCTTATCTATTGCTAAGCATATCACTCGTAATTAGTATCCTAATGTAAACCCTCCTCACCCAAATACATTAAAAATAAACCCCCTAAATCCATACATTCAATATCATTTTTGAAATGCCTAGATTTATTCCACACTTTCTCCAACTATTGTGTTCAATCCAAGATCCAACTTTCTATCTTCCAATTGAGTAATAACTTCTCCTAAAATCACATGTTTCCTCAAATTTATATACTTGTCCCCATAGAGTCCAATCAATGGAGAACATTTATAATTTAATGCATTCAAACTTATATGTATCTAAGGAGGCTAACTTATACAAAGTGCAGAATTTGGAACAAGTTGATTACATAGAAGTAAAATCTAGTCCCGCGATAGTTGCACCTTCTCAATGAGAATGATGTCTTGTTTGTCACAAACAATATGCATGATGTTGAGAAGAGTTTTCCCCTTCCTAGGAATTTCAAACATAGAAACCTTCTCCTAATCTTCTTCTCCTTCTATCACGGTGAAATGTGAAACATTTTTAGGAGACTCAACAAGGCTTGTTCTCCTATCCATGCTAACCTCTCTCTAGTTGCATTTTGTGTTGGCTATACATAAGCCTTTGAGTTAGAGGGTCAATTTTGGTGTCTTCACATATGTTGATGTTATGCGTGTGTATTTTCAATGTCCATGTCAAATTATGCATATATTATATTCCTTGGATTTTATGTACTTAATTTAGTAGTGTATGATTGTAATATATCCACAAGTTATATGGCTTCCTATGAAGATTCCTCAAACAATGACGTTGGATGTAGGAAAAGAGAGGATGAACATTAGAGAAGAAAAAGTAAAATGATTGTAAGGGATGGAGACAACACCAAGAATTCTCGAGTGAGTTGTAATTACATACTTTATGATTGTTATATAATATTAAAAAATATGTATGTATTTTATGATGAGTTGTATTTATAATTCTAATCATTGCTTACTATATTCTATTTTATGTTGCAAAAAATCTTTTAGCATTTATAAGAAGTATATAAAAAAAAGAGATATCATATATAGATATGGATTATGTGCATTCATTGTAGTGAGGAGAAAGTTCCAAGGGTCTTAGTCGATGAAGTGCATATTAATGTTTGATCATAGGGCGCATATATGAGGATGAATAGGTACAAAGATTTATCTTGATATAAGACAGAGAATATGCACTTCTTTATGATGATATACAAGTTAATGATAAAGGAGAGGATTTGAAATTTGGTAGTGACACAATTTTCCATAAATATTGGTTTGAAATAAGTAGTGCTTGTAAGCAAAGTGCATTATAACATATGTGTAGAAGGTTCCCAATTGTATAATTTAGTGATAAATGGGCTCTTCATAGATTTTCCAGAGACTATCAAGAGGAGGGGAAACCATATCAGGTGAAATGTGTTCAAATTATTCTTCTATGTACTCACTTATGTTTATAATCCTTCACCTTTTATATTTCATTATGTATCATCATTGAATTTTATAGATGACTTCTCTTTCTATGGTTTTGAACAAAATCAACGAGTACATTGGCAAGCTCCATAAGGAGGGCAAATATCTAGACATAGAACAAAGACCATTTGATGTTGACAAATCCATATTTTGAAAAATCCTTAAATAATACTTAGAGGCCAAGTGGATCGTTGATGAGATGAAGGCATGAAGAGTGGACTCTCATACACCACAATAAAAGGCCACAAAGGTAGTAAATAATATATGCTTGTATTTAATTATTTTGATATGTTGGTAGTTATTTATTTTGATGTGCTTTTAACTTGTTACCTTTCTCTAATGTAATATTTTAGTGCCATTGACCTACTTTCATGATCATTTCTTGGATATTGATAAACTTAACATATATTATCTTATCTTATGTACATGCATAGATAGATGCAAAGAAATTAACAATTACACATTCTTAGGGTCAAGCTGGGAGGTCCTAGATTAGAGAGCGCTTTGTAGTTTATCAATATAATCTCGTCTATTATGCTAATATACTAGCTTAATACATGCCAATTAAATATGGTTTTCTCTTATTTATTACAGTTTAATGACTATAGTCGTGAGCCCATTGATGAAGAATTAAAGTATGCCCTAAAGAATGGTGGAAGTTTTGCAACTCATGCCCAAGGAAATTAATTGTTAATTATGTGTTTATTTTTTAAACTTATATAATCAGAATTATTCATTCATTAATTGAAATATATTATATTCCTCTAGACTAACAATGACAAGGGTGTCTTGAAGGGATTAGAGGGTATTAACAACTATTTAACCTATATTTTTTCTTTTTCATCTTTAAATTTCAACAATTTTTTATTTAATTGAACTCATGTTCATTTATCATGTTTTTATAGAGTAAGGATGAGGAGGATTCAAAATATAAGGAGGGAACTTATATGTGTACATATTTTTTCATGCCATGTTGTGTAGAAAGTTGACATTTCCTTATATGTGTACATATTTTTTCATGTCATGTTGTATATAAAGTTGACATTTCCTCGAGGTCGCAATCTACCACTTGTTTATAGCTGGTAGAAAAAATTACATGGTTATTTTATGACTTAACTTAAAATTTCATCATTGTGTTTTATATGTACACAATTTTTCTCTCATGATTAGTACATTGTAAAATAGACTTACACTAATTATCAATCTTATCAATCTCATCAATCTCATCAATATATAAATATTATAAAAATATTAATCAATAATTAATAACTAGATTAATAATTAATTACACACATAAAATGTAGTCGATCTCGATCTAGGAGGAAATTTGGCCGAAAGGTGGGATCACTTTTTAGCAGAACTAAAAAAGGCACATATAAGATTGAACAATTTCCTAGATAAATTAATATGGGCTTTGAATGGAGCAGAGGGAATTTATACCCCTAGTCTTGGATACTCGGCTCTTTTTGGACTAGGATAAGGTGATAACAAATGGTGGTGGTAGAAGATTTGTAAAGTTAAGGCCCTCCCAAGTGTAAGTTGTTTATGTGGCTCATATTGAACAATAAAGTTTTAACATGGGAAGCCCTCTAGAAAAGGAATAGAGTCGGTCCAAGCATTTGTTTACTTTGTAGGTGTAGTGAGGCAAACATTTCACGCTTGTTCTTGCATTGTATTTTTCTATGAAAGTATAGGTTGAGTTTGGGAAGCTTTTGGAATCCAAAACCTTTGGAAATTTGAATCCATAGATACATGTCTTAATGTTTCATTTAGTCAGTGTGATCTAAAGTGCTTCAGGGCAATCACATTTTTGTTTCTATGGGGAATATAGATGGCTAGAAACTCTATTTTGTTTGAAGAAAAGACAATGCCTACATTTCAGGTAGTTTCCCAGGTTGATGCTTTACTTGAATATTATAAGGTTATTCCAAAGGTTGAACTAGAGAGAAATCTGTCAGAGATACAAGTGGATAAATCTTTAATGCGGGGATATTTTGATGGGGCTTGTCAAGGCCAAAATTTTATTTGTGGGTTTGGCTTCAATCTATATCTTGCAAAGATGCATATAATTCAATTCAAAGGTAATGTAGGAAGAGGAACAAATAATCAAGTAGAATTCAAGTTAAAGGTAATGTAGGAAGAGGAACAAATAATCAAGCAGAATTCAAGGACTTGTTCTACTTACTTAAATTAGCTTTGGATAGAGGGATTGATAAGCTTCGGGTCATGGGAGATTCATCTATGTTCATTAATTGGATGAAAGGAAGTCTCCAAGTACAAAATAATTCTCTCCTTCCACTAGCATATCAATTATAGGCAATATCTAATCAATTTGTTTTGGTA
>SNQJ01S0032073.1:34989-53530 GCA_010110895.2 Picea sitchensis
AGAGAGAGAGATCATCTCTCAAAGGAAGGACTTCATCTATATTTGCTTTATGGTTCCTTGGAAGAAGTACAAGATGGCCAAATAGTGATTTCACGATAGTTTTCTTTTAATGATTTTTGAACTCCTTTTGAACGTATATTTTTTCAATACATGGGTCTGTTAAATTCTATTGTTTTTACTTGATAGATTGAATATGTGATATTACAAAAGTTATGGATTTTTATGGATCTTCGGGAAAGATTCTAAATATATCGATCTTTTGATGATATTTTTTAGATTGTGCCTAGAGCACATGAGTATTGTATTTTTGTTTATCTCAAACAAAAATATGTGTTTTTGTTGGAAGTGTGTGTGTGTGCATAGACATTAACAAGAACATATGTATTTTGTGTTAGAAATTTGTTTTAGTTGCATTGGTTAGCATGATAATACATATACATGATAAATATCCAACAATATATATGGGAACTGTCAAAATTTGAAAATGGCTATCTGTGGAGATAAAACAATCCTTCCCAGAGAATTTTTGATAACTACTACTAGTATACATTTTGAAAAATACTCCTAATATCAAGCAAAATTTACAAAACATTATGCACAATTACTGAATAAAAGAATGATGATTGTAAGAATAAAAGCATGATGATTGTAAGCTTCCTCTTGGTTCTCTTTATTGGTCATGAACTTTTGATCTACATTTGACATTTCCACATCCTCTTATTAATGTTGTATTGTCTCATCTTCTTTTACCTCCTCCACTAAAGACCTAATTGACAACGAAACATTTGAATTATTGAAGTATTGTTTCTTACAAGACTCACAACTAGATGTCAGAGAGTAGCACACTCAGGTTGAATGTATTCAATTTGTTTCCTTTGACTATGTAGGGTTTCCAGTATGAATGAAACTTCAAAATATCTAGCCTCTTTGTGGGAATGCATCCTACCAGTAATTGAGAAACTTGAGTTCCTATTATCAATGATATAATACTCATGTCTTCTTAAAACTCTATGGATTTTGAGAGTTTCACTCAAAAGAAATCTCCCAAAATTCCCATGACCCATTTTAGTATCTCGACATAACACCTAATCAAACCCCTTATCTCTACCCACATAAATCAATTTATAAAACCCAACTTTGCTTACCAACATTACCTCAAAAAAGTAGAAGAAGAACATGATTATTGAGAAACTAACCTTTTGAAAATTCACACGAAGAGGAGTGGGGGGATTCTAGTGCAGTAAACACCACCAAACCAAAAAAAGACACAAAACAACTCAGACCAACCAAACCAAACTAAGGCACATAAACTATAATATGAAAATTTTGAGCCATGCTGACCAACTTGACTCGAACAAGATGGACCAATAATATTCGAGACACTAAGCCAATAGAAACCTAAGCCCCATGAATTAAAGTAAAAAAATAAGCCACACAAACCACACTAACTAGGGCAAACATAGCACAAACCCAATAAACCACCAGGGCCAGGGTCCCATAAATATAACCTTGGAGAGTGACAGTCCAATTCAAAGCCCCAATTCGAACTAGGATGAGACAAAACCAAGAGCCAAAGACATAGAAACCACCAAGAGTTACAAAAATTCAAACTTGAAATGAAATCCATTATCCCAACTATAATAAAACTAAACCTTTAGAGCAATTGACTAGCCCGCTCCCACAATAACCTCCGAGTGTGTGAGTGTAATGTGGTCTGAATGCTCCTTGATCATCATGAATTGTAATAAACCTTCCCATGTGTATTGACATGCCAATTGTCTATCATGCAAGGTTGTTTCATAACTATGGTTTGATACTTAGGGGATGGGGAAGAATACCTCCCCACTTTTTGATCTTAATATGTCGCATCCAAAAGAATGACCTTGTTAGACAGACGATCTACTTGATGATTGAGTGACCTTAGTATGCGGAAGAACTCAACACTTTCAAACTGGATGAATTCCTTTCTAATTCTCTTGACAATCCTTATTAGATTTCCATCACTGAAAGAAGAGTATCTACATCAGCTTGATGATTAAAGTCGAGTCCCTTATTACAATAAGTTTTTTAATATGATTTTCATCTATAATCTTCAACCCCTGGAATAATGCCAATGCATTTGCTTGGTTGTTTGAAGCTCTGCTAAATCCTCACTCAAAGATGTTTTCTTAATTTCCTTTGGGATCAAGAATGATACCCCACACTTTCCACCCCTATAATAATAATAAAAAGAAATTAAATTAATAACAATATAATTAATAAAAATAATTTAATTTTTAATCAACTTTAAAATGATGCTAATATGACTTAAATTTGACACAATTTGATTGAACACGATGTAATTGTAACATAATAGGACACACATTTTTATGCGTATGTGACAATAATATGACACAAAATGTCTCTATTATGATACCAATATGAAGGAAAAAGAATAATAATAACGCGATTCAAGAGATCATTAAACATTGTGATATGGGTGTTATTGGATAAATTAGTGAATGCATACATAAACTAATCTCCCTAGATCCACCTGAATCTAGAACAAAACAAGACAGGACATGCCACTTTCCCTAGGTAGCTACCATTGAATTTATCATCAAAGAAGAAGTGATGGACATACCTCTATATATCGCTTCCTTATATATTTGTTGTCTCTGCTTCACTCCGATGCTATTGTGAGATCAGATCTACAATGACACAAACCAACCAAAGTGAAAGCAACAATTATAGATTCAATGGAAACCTAAACATGTGATCAAGGAGTCATGTAATAAAACACTAATGATTTTATGGGAAAAAAACATGCCATTGTATCATATTAAGTAAAAGTGGAAGATACAACTAGAGTTCCTTGATGTCGCAAGTTCCCTTTCGGTGGTCCTTTGTTCCAACACAGACATGCACTTGCTCTGAATTTGCATGAAAATAATCCACAAAGCTTGATAGACTAATGGAGGCCTCAAGCGCCAATTGTATTAGGATCCTTGACATAGTCTTCAGCCTATTATTTTATCAATATTGCTTGACCTTGCTTAACCTTTTCCATGAGAAATCCATTATTATATAGGAGAAGATGAAGTGGTTACTAGGATGAGGATGATCCCACCAAATCAGAAAAGCCAGTAAGATCACAACCATACAGATGCCACATCACATTCTAGAAGATTATCCTTCTATAAACTTCGTGAAACTTCTTCCTTTCCTTAGCTTCAAGCTCCACCGCACCCTGCCTATATAGAAACATGCGGAAATCCCGCAGGCCAGGCATAGAGAAGCCTGCATAAATCCTTGATTTTCGCACTGTGTACCATTGTTAGCCTGCGACGTCATTCTAAAAATGTGTTTTGTAGGGGAAGAACTCAACCATTTTCCTCATGTGAAAGATTGTTTTGGAAGCCTGAACACATGCCTATAGGGTCATAATCAGAGTGGCCAAAATAATGTGTAACAGAATTCCCCCCAAAGTATGAGGATGGAACATGTGATAGCCGAAATACTTTGTAAAATGCGTGTGTGTGTCGGAAATAAGGAGCGCACCAATCAAGAACCTGCAAACAATCAAGCATCTGCATAGAATTATACCATTTTTGAGTTAGGCATTCCCATGCTCAAATTACAAGTGATTGAAATCATAAATGCAAGGCATGGCCACCAATTATACACCATGGATCCATGTCATCAAAAATCTACATAGCCACCAGAAACACACAGTGGATCTACGTATTAGAAAGTGTAAATTTAGACACAACCACAAGACATACAAAGTGGATATGTGTGTCAATTCAAATCATAAATACTCCATCGCAACCTGGTCCAAAAAGATGAAACCCAGGGTCTTCAATCCCGTCATCCATAAGTACGAATCTAACCATGCGATTACAGGTGTTGAAGTCGAACATGGTAGAAACCACTTGATTACCGATCATTGATGAAAACCCTTAACAAGTGCGAGGGAAATCACCATTGATGTCAATGACTCCCAAGGTACCTTAGTACAATCCAACGAATGTGAATAAATGAGCTGAAGTTGAACACTCGATGAAATCTCTCGATCAGGGACCAATGATGTGAATCCATTGTCGAGAGCGAAGAAACCCGCCATTGAGGCATGCATGCTCTAAGGTACTAAACAATTTCTAAGTCTTATTCACGAATGATGATTTGAAGTCGACATGAAAAAGACTCGTCACAAGAGGGCCTTGATGTATCCCCCATCAGTGACATGAAATAAGTAATAGATTTAAGGATATATCAAAGTATGAAAATGATTCGAAACAGACACAGGGAAGGTCGACATGGTAAGAAATGACAATGCAGATGGCCGACTCGAAGGAGGGTTTGTTTGGACTTCTCTTGAACATATGAATGACATGACACTGATCTTGGAAACATTGACTCAAAGATGACCCAAGATATGAATTTGACGAAGGCTAGACGAGAGACAAATGGATTTCCCAACCCAGATTCAAATGACGAAAGGGATGTCATGTTCAAGAGCGACTAGTACTGCCACTAACACAGGTACAGAAACACATCTCTTTCCCAAATCCCCCCCCCACCATTTCTAGTGAGTACCTCTTTATTTTTACGCAAGCTTGAGGAGGATAACATATGCTTGTAGTGTAAGCTCATCCTTCGAACGAGTCCCTCGAAGTATTTTTAACGAACCCTAAGAAGGAGTGGTTCGGTCCCATGTGGGTCTTTCGATGTTTGTTTAATGAGTCCAAAGATAGAAAACTTGGGAGTTTTTCATGTTTATAGAGTCTGAAAAACACTTAAAAGAGAACTCTCTCAGTTCCTTTTTCGTAAAATAGTTCGACAGGACCAAAAAAGTGATAAACTATTGCCCATCGAACGTTTTATTCAAATACTTGTACGAGCATGAACAAAACAAGGTCGCTCGACAATCTTTTCGTTTTTATGGAGTGTGAAAATAGCTTAAATAATACTCCATGTGTGTCATTTTTCGTGTTACCAAGATGAGTACGAAAGGATGACAAAAGTATACTCGGTTGCGTTCTCATAAATTTTCGAGCACGAGAACGAATGAAGAGTGAACTCGAGGTTTTACTAGAAAACCCTAAAACAATATCGATATGCGTAACGAAGAGAAAAACAAATTGCGGAACAAAGATCCATACTTCGTTAATTAGGACTCTAGTCTTCTCCCTGCAAGAAACATGACACTTACGAAACTATTAGTTATGAGGATTGATAACCAAACACATTTTATAATATAAAATATTTATGAAAAAAGGTAAAAAATGAAATAAATAAGAGCAAGAGTTCTTTTTTTACCATTTCATTTGTATTTGGTCAAGAACTTGTCAAAAAACCCCCTTTTCACCCCTTGCTTTGTTGGGCGATCATGAAGAGCACAGACGATCAATCGATGAACGGTTTTCGTGAAAACAGTAAATACTTCATCTTCTTCCTTTTCAATGGTTTAAAATTCATTTTTGGTGGTCAAAAGATGATTTTTTGGGTGATTTTTGGGCCGATAGGCATACGCTGGGGCCGCCGTAGGTGGCCTATATCGGGTCCTACAGAAATCCCGCACTGTAACTGAAGCTCAGTTGCGGCAGGCGGAAACCAAAAAAGAAAAGCAAGCGTTGAACCAAAAGAATTCCAAAAAAGGGTGGATAAAGATGCTAACTGTCCTCTTTTACTTCCATGCAGGTGTTTCATTGCAAAAATTTTGGAATGGAGAGAACGTGAACATGAAGATGATGACTCTATGGCTTTGAATGACCCAAGAACCATTGATTCTCTTCGACAATGTGGCCTATTGAAGTTTTTCAAAGTCCAGGGCATAAGAGCCTAGCGAAGACTATTAGAGTACTTGGTCCATATGTGGGACACATAACAACAAGTATTTCACGTGGGTGTTCATGTCCTCTCCTTGGACATTGAGGATATTTACTTTCTGATGGGGCTATCCCGTGGTGGGGCACGGGTGTCTCTGACAGAGAGTCAAGGTGGTAGCTTTCCAATGAGTGAGTATATCCATCGACACCATGAACCGGATGTCGAAAGGTGCAAAGATAAAGTGTCTATTTGAGGTGTGCGGGATTTGACTCTCAGAACCATCCTCTTTACCATTGCATGGATGGCAGGAAGCGCGTCGCCACACATGGCGCTCCAGAGTTACTTTCAATATGCCATTGAATGTATGGAACCTCAGGTATTCAATTGGTGTGATTGTTTGCTCTGGAGTATGAAGATACAACTCACTAAAAGCAAGAGAGGAGACCTAAATCGATTTGGGTATGGGTCCATTTTGGTGTCTTTCTTCTTAGAAAGAGTCCCTCATTTGGGGATACAGGTAGAGTGGGGGTTACTAGCCCCACGAGACCCAAGAATGAAATGGTGGTGTGACCTTATGGCACGACACATGGAGGGCCCTATAATCAGGTACAATGATGCATTTTTTGATTGGTTAAGGCCCCAAATCTTGATGATTGATGATTATGCTTACGCCGGCCTGGACTTTCGGGGTGATCCCAACTTGAATCTCCCTGAGGGATTTCATTGGGGAGATCTAGGTATGAAAGACATTTTGTTATTTATAATGTTTTTATGGTTTTTAGGATATTATATGTTTTTTGTGTTTTCAATATAAAGACTAATCAGAGACTTTTGACTATGCAGATGTAGGGACGCATCGACCTCCAGGCATATCTCTGATTCAGAGGTGAGGAGAGGCACGTGTGGTAGCAGGGTGGGATGCCGACGACTATGAGGCGATGGAGTAGAACTTGGAAGGCTTGACGGC
The DNA here is from genome assembly GCA_010110895.2 of Picea sitchensis. Classification (NCBI taxonomy): domain Eukaryota; kingdom Viridiplantae; phylum Streptophyta; class Pinopsida; order Pinales; family Pinaceae; genus Picea; species Picea sitchensis. The sequence continues at coordinate 41,768 of SNQJ01S0032073.1, forward strand.
ATACATCCCCAACATGTCGATTGAGGAGGTCCTGAGGTGTTATCAACGCCATACTGTAGGCGTGTCTGGCTCACTTAGTTGGTTACTTTGCCGGGTAGCATGGGCAGTGGTGTGTTATCGCGAGCGGTATCCATGATACTATTTCGAGCGATATCTGTGATGCTATTTTGTATGAGCCATGGGCTCTATATTTTGATATTTTTGTCCTTGGATGGAAAACACTTTTTGTAAAACTTTTTCATTATATATATACATGAGGCTTCTATCAGCTTACTTTGCTTTTATATACAATGTGTAATGTGTGATTGGATTTATAAATGTCTCAAATGTCTGCTTGACACATAATTAGCTAGAGCATCAGTTAATGTATTTAGACATCTAGGAATGTGTTGATATTCAATATAATCAAAATAATGTTCCAAGAGACGAATTCGTAGATATACCCATAACAAAGTAGGACTTCAGATAGTGTAGACATTACTTAACTGGAGTACTACTAGCTGCGAATCAAGTCATACACCGAAGTGACGAATCCCAAGTGAGATAACATCAGTCAATAATTTGATGACTGCGCTATATTCTGCAATATTATTGGTTGCATGACTGAGGCAAACACCTTGTAAACTGATAAGTTCGTTGGTGGGTGCATAGATCGCCCAAGAAACAGAAGCTAGGTTCTGAGTACTATGGCTAGCACCATTGGCGAAGCCAATATAGGGGAGAGAAAACGTTGACATCTGGAAACCAAGCACAACGCAATGTAAGCAGTTGGGAGTCGAAACCGAATAATGAAAAAACACACAGTCTAAGCATAGTACTTCTTCAAGTAAAGCCCATTTCTGGGTTCACTCAAAGGAATTCCATCATAATCTACTAAATTGTAAGCTCCCTTCTCTAACACTCGTTTGACGATATATGGACCACGCCACATAAATTCAAAATTTCTGGCTCCTAGCAGATCACGATCTTGTTCATAGAGGAGAACTAGATCTCCCTCAGAGAAAACACATGGCCTGACATGCTTGTCATATTGGGATTTTACACGTTTCTTTTGTGTTTCAATAACTAGGGTAGCATCACGAGGGGTCTCGTATAATTGCATAAGATACAATAGATGTTCCTCTTCGATAGAGGTGTTTGGGAGAAGTTCGACGGCTAGCTTCAAGGATGGTATTTCACATTCAATCGGGAGAACGACTTCAATGCCGTAAACTAGTTGAAAGGGGGTAAATCCCATAGCAGACTTCACAGACGTCCGATAGGCCCATAATGCCGAAAACAACATCGTGTGCCAGATGGTCTTATGGATTCCTATTATCCGACGAAGCGTAGTGATAAGGATTTTATTTATTGCTTCAACTTGGTCGTTGGCTTGTGGATAGTAGGGGGTTGAGTTTTCATGCTGAAGACCCAACTTGTTGGTAAGTTTAGACATCATAAAGTTTCAAAAATGGCTACCGTGATCAGTAAAGATAGCTTGTGGGATCCTGAATCGAGTAATGATATGATTAAATATGAAAAGGGCTGCAATTTTCCTGGTATTGTCGAAAGTAGGCATCGCCTTGGCCCATTTGGTGAAATAATCCACGGCTACAATAATGTATCCATGCCCTCTGACCGAGTGAGGGTTACAGGTCATGAAATCAATGCCCGATTTCACAAAAGGTCCAATGGAAACTACATGGTGTAAAGGAGCAAGATGCGATCTTATCTTGTTTTTGTATGTTTGGAAAGCATGGCATTTTTGGATGGCAATAATACAATCTTTAAATAAAGAAGGCCAAAAATACCCTGTGCGTTAGATCTTCTGGGCAGTAGCATACCCAAACATGTGACCACCACATGCTCCAGAGTGGCAGTCATTCAAAGCTTTCTCAGCTTCATCATAGGTGAGACATCGTCGAAAAACAGAGTCAACCCCATGACGATAAAGAGTGTCACCAAGGATAATGTACTGACGGGCTTGGTAGCGTATTCGACGACGATCAGTGCTAGAAAAATCGGTCCAGAAAGTCTGAGTCTGGAGATAGATAATGATATCCCCATACCAAAGGTCATCAGAACTGATCAGAAAAAGGGATTCATCGGGTAAAGAATCCTCTGCTACATTCTCTGTCTCAGTGCAGGGAAGGTCACATATCAGTTCGACAAACACCAAGGATTTCTTGGATTTAGCGCGTTCGAATTTTAAGTCAAACTCCTGGAGAATTACTATCCATTTGGAGTATTGTCCCCCTAGAAATTGGTGTGTAAGAATGTGTTGCATGGGGTTGCAATTGGAAATTATAGTGGTCTTGCGTAGTAAGATATAGTGACGAAATTGTTGGACAGCTTGAACAGCTGCCAAGGCCAGTTTTTCAACATGTAATTATTTGGCTTCGGTAGTCGTGAGACTCCGACTCAAATAATAAATGACATGTTCATCGTGTAAATCAACTTCCTGGACTAGAACCGTGGCGATGGTAGAGTCCGAAGCAGTGAGATAAAGGAAGTAATCTCGACTATAATCGGGTGGGAAAAGTAACGGGGTATGGGTTAAAGTCAGTTTCAAAGCTTCGAAATCTTTGTTGGTGATGGAATCCCATACAAACTCAGAACATTTCTTGAGTAGTCAAGTAAATCCGAGCATTAATTGAGCATAGTTGGGGATGAAACAACGTAAAAATTTTGCCTTCCCTTCCAAACTTTGAAGCTGGCGAAGTGAAGAAGGAGGAGGGAGATTGAGGATCGCCTCGACCTTTAAAGGATCAACCCTGATCCCCTGGAATGACATGATAAAACCTAGAAGTCGGCTGGACTCCACACAAAAAACACATTTGTGTGGGTTTAAGCATATACGATAGAACTGACAATGAAGGAAAATGGCTCGGAGGTGGGTCGGATGGTCACTACGATGCATGGAATGTGTCGGTAGGTCATCTAGATATGGTTGTACAATGTGCTTAATATCATGAAAAGCATAAGACATAGCACACTTAAAAGTCTCACCAATGTTCTTTAAACCGAAGGGTAGTTTTCGGTAGGCAAAGGTGCCCCAAGGAAAAATAAAAGCGGTTTTGTGTTGATCCACGGGCAAGATGTTGATTTGATTATAGCTGGAGAAACCGTCCATTAAATAGAAGATTTCACTCCTGGCGCAATCGTCAATGATATTGTCAATGAAGGGGGTGTGAAAGTTGTCCTTAGGACAAGCTTGATTTATATCCCTATAATCGACACAGACATGGATCGTACCTTGTTTCTTGTTAACCGGAACGAGATTGGATACCCAATCAGTTAAAGCCACAGTATAAATAAAGCTAGCTTTAAGAAGTTTTTCGACCTCAAGCTTAATAGCAGTTTCTTTACGTGGGTGGATCGGATGAAGTCTCTGCCGGATGGGTCTAGCGCCCAGGTATGTCTTAATTTCGTGTACAAAAATATTAGGGTCAATACCTGACATTTCTTCATAGCTCCAAGCAAAGATGTCACAAAATTATTGGAAAAGTGATTTATAGGTGACAACCTCGTCAATAGAGCATGAAGCTCTGATATGAACATTTTCAACAACTCCAAGTTTAATGGATATGTCGAGGGGGAAGGTGGGTGAAATATTACTTAAGTTCCCTTCATATAACATGTCATGTGATGTCTCGGGAACATAGGAAATGATAGCAATGGTCGACGAAGTCGAGATCCGTTGGTAACTCTCGATGGTGTGTTGCTCGAGGAAGAGAATGGAACGATGATATCCATCATCCCAAGAGGTATCTTCCATCGACATAACCAACATAATCATCTCATCTGTGGGAAAAACAACATGGAACGAGTCATGAGACAAATCACCAAGAGAGGGGGTAGAAGGGGTTGCCTATTGAATGTCTTGATAAGCAGATTCAACAAAACTCAAAGGCATTTGGTTGCCGTAGCGAAGATAATCGCCCGGTTCGGGTATGATCCACGGGTCGGAAGACGGGTGAGTTTGGCAAACCGAGGTGGAAATCATGTTGATCGAGGCAACCAAAGGAGGTGGAACATTGTGAGGTGGGATCGGGAAAGTTCCCATCAGAGTGGAATCTTTAAGTAGGCCCACACCAACGTTCTCATACCCAGGAGGTGTCTTGGCGATAAAAGGGACGTTGCTAGTATGGGTGTCAGAGTTGAAAAAGGCTAGCTGGTCGACAGTGATGACCTTTCCCTGATGTGGAAAACGTAAAATGCGGAAAATGGTAGACACAATGGCATGCATCGCATCAATCTAGCTACGACCAAGTAAGAGGTTATAATCAAGAGGTGCATCAAAGACCTCAACTTCAACGTTGATCGATTTTCCTTCCAACGTAATAGACAACGAATGAAGTACACCGTAGGGTTTAAAGCCAGATCCATTGAATGATTTAAGAGTGTTAGGGGAGATTTCGAACAACCCTTCAACCCTCACCTTTAGCAGCACCTTCCGTTGAGCAGGGCAACTTTGAAATACTTTGAGAGCCAACATCGCAGAAGGTGCTTGCGCCATATCTTCTACAATACTGTAGTTTTCAGCAGCACGTGCATGAGGGTTGAAGGTGAGCTTTCGAACAACACCCTTTGGGGGAGGGAGAAGAACTGTATCGAGACTTGGTCTTTCAAGATGAAGAGGACCGTTGGAAGGTGAAGTTTAAGGAGGTTGTTGAACCAACGAAGGTGGTATATCGTCAACCTTCTCCTTTGAGGAAGAATAATCTTTGGCTCGAGTGGTGAGTGTAACGTCATTCTTTATGGAATCACCAGTACACATGAGTACATAAGAAGTAGTGGAGGGAGAGGGTTGGTCATGGATGACCAGTTGGGCCTGCTGTTGAGAAGGGAAAGTTTGAGACAAAACAACAGGTGTAGAAGATTTCACGTTACCTTGGACAAACTTAGTCACCTCGGCCCGTCTTGGAAAATATTTCGTATAGTGATCATCACCACAGATAAGGCAAGGGTATCAGGGTTTGTGCTTATCCTTATCATCAACATGTTGGGTTTTGGTTTTCTCAGACTGTGGGTTATTTTTGTCCTCCTTATTCTTACCCTTCCCTTTTTTAGATTTATTCTTTCCGACATGGGTAGATTGAACAGAGTTAACCTCAGCAGTTTTGTCGGTGGGAGGAGTAGGAGACAAAGAATTTTGAACATTAGAAGCATTGGACTCAGGGTTGGTAGGAGAGGTTTGTGTATTTTGAGTTTGAGCATGGAAAGTGCCAATCACACTGTCAACCGCATGAGAAGCAGGAGGGGCAGTTGAAGTAGCGGTAGTAGAAGGGCGAGGTGCATCAGGGAATAAGTCGTAAAGAGTACCCGTCTGTGAATAGATGAGGTCAAGGTACTGAGCGTGATTGATAACATGTTCTTCGGTGACAACGCCACCCATGGAAATATCACGAGAGATCTTATTTACAAATGATTTCTTGAACCACTCTGCCAATAACTGACCGTGAAGCTCGAGTTTGATCAAACGTCGTCTTCGTCTCCACTCATGAATGTGATTAGAGATGTGAGTGGCTTTAGTTTGTTTGAAGGAACTTAATATCTCAGTTCCTGCTTCATAACGGATCGGTAATTGGTAGTGTGTAAGGAAAGCCATGGCGAGGGTATTAAAGTTAGTGAAGAAACCTTGTGGTAGTTCTATATACCACTTTGCAGCTGAACCCATGAGAGTTTATTGGAAGATTCGTAACCGAATGGAATCATCCATCAAAGAGTTGGATGAGCACCAAAGGTGGAAATTCATGACATGGTTGTTTGTATCCTCTCCCGATTTACCATCAAACTTTGGGATGTTGGACAGTAATTTGGTCGGTATCACATGCCAGCGGGGAGAATGCGGGATATGATCATTCAAGATTCTAGACAAATCAGGTAGATCCAAGGTGGCTAAAAAGGGTAATTGTCTATTCACAAGAGGATACTGGTAACTTTGGGGAGGGAGTCTTGTCGGTAGACTAGTAGGACCATAAGAAACTTGTATGGGAGGGGAATGTCCTAATAGATTCGGGCATGTCTTCGGAGGCAGGTATGCCACAAGGTTGTACTGATTGGGAATGGTCGCTTGGGGAAGGACACTAGGTTGAATGTTCGGACCCCAAATGGGATTGGAAGAACCGAGGTATGACTGGCCCGATCTAGGGGGTATAAAAGAGATAACCTAAGGTTGTTGGCCCCAAACGATTGTGGATTTTCTTGAATAAGAAGATTCCAATACTGGGCTAGTGATCCGGGGATGTTCTGTCCATACCGTGGATTATACTGTGGATTATATCCTCCATGTAGGGATTGTCCTCCAGGTGAGGATGATGCCCCAATTTGGGTCTGGCCTCCAAATTGAGTTTTCCCCCCTGGGTTATACTGTCCCCCAATAGGAATCTGATAACCAGAAGTGATAACGAAGTAGAAATTCCAAAGGTAGTAGAGCCACTGGGTCCAAATCCTCCTATAAAAGGTGGATTAGACCCTTCGGAGAGGAATTGGGATGGTGTCGGAATAGAACCATAAGTAACATTATACCTAGGAGGAGTAAAGACTCCAGAAGCTCCGGACAAAACTTGGGTAGGAATGGGGATAGAAGCATTCAAGGCATTATACCCAAGAGGGAGTGATGGGATTTGTCTAGACGAACGCGGTGTACCAATAGGAGGTTGGCTAGCCACCGTGTTCTCGGTGGGGATAATCATAGTGTTTGGGACCATCACGGAATGGGCCTGCTAAAGAGGGATAATTGAGCTAGGACCAACCTCTGAACCAACGAATAAATAACAGGTTGTACTGTTAAAATGATCTAAAGGTACGCAAATGTAGTGGTTGTTTTGGGTGGTTCATAAATGACAGGTATCTCAACGTTGGCCTCTGATCCAGGAGGGTTCTGTTTAGAAGTCGAAGTTCGAGATATGTCAGTGGTCCAAAAAGGATCCTCATTTTCAATGCCAACAAGGACTTCAGGTGGTATTCCAGAAGTGTCAACAACAAGTTCTTCGTACGAGTTGAGTCAGAGAATACGTCTCTCGTATCCAAGAGGTAAGCGGAAAGCATCCAAAGAATCATAAATGATTCAAAAACTTTCTAAAGAGTCAGTTCTCTCTACTTGTGAAGGTATGTGGTCCTGGATCTTACTCTGTTGAGGAGATTCCTCCGGTGGATTAGGGAGGAAGGGTTGGGAAACTTCCGGATCTTCCGGAGGTAGTCCTTACATCCTACGTGAACGACGTGGAGGGTCAATGTTGGCCGAACCGAAAATTCTACAGAAAAAATCTATGGCTAACTATGTAAACAAACAACACTTGCTAGTAGAATCTAGGAATCAAAACCAAGCAAACAAAACCTTCTTGTTCTGAACTCACTAGTTTGTGATGAAATCCAAAGTCGCGAAGTCAAGACAATAAGGGGTTGGGCTAGGGTGGAAAAGTTACGTTGATGACCTGCTTAACGAACTTACACCCTGGTGCAAGCTCCCACACATAATCGTGGGTATACCGTCCAAGGAGCCCGATTGAGTCTGGCCAACGTCGATTCTAGGTACCGTGAAGACTTGCCCCTCCACAGTCACCTTGTGTAAGACCCTAAGAAGATAGGCAACTAAGGCTACCAAAAACAACAATGATGTCTAGGGAGACAGTCGACAGTCCGATCCACACACAAGAGGAGGGTATCTAGCCCGAAATCAACTTGAGAGGCTTCCACTCATCATTATGGGTATACCTTCAAGCGACCCCCATAATACGCACAATCTCTACACCGAGACCAACAAAGCAGGGTGAGTAACTCTGCTAATTTCAATGCGACCTCAGGTTTGAACCTTGTGTGAGAAGGGTTTCCCAGGACAAAATGTTGCAAATGGAATTTTACACTCCCTATCACAAGATGCTATTGTGTGTTTTGTGCTTTGGAGAGTATGTCTCACTACCTACTCCAAAGCTCTAGCCTAGCTAATGTTGGTGTAAAAGATCCCTAGAAAAATTACTAGTTAAATTTTAGATTTTCGCAATATTTTTAAAAGCTGTTGTTACTCAAGAGGGAGACGAGAATGAAACCGATGTTGTTTATGACCTTGAACCAATAACATGCAGATAGAAAATGAATGATGCAAATTTTCGTTCAATGAATTCTATCTACAACAGGGAGAAGATGTTTCCGGAATAATGCAAACTACGAAATATACTTCCTTTTTCTTTAAATGAACAGAATTTCAAACAACCAATAAAACAATGAAGTTCTTCAATGTTCTCTTCTCTTAAATGCAATAAATTATCTTATATATGTTTATTCAAACAAATGGATAAATTCAAGTTTTTCCTTTCTAAGACCAGATGAAGGGCATGGCAGAGAAAAGACAAGAAATCCAAGAAAATCTATACCTTCAACAAGCACCCAAATCGAACTTTCAATGAAGACAAAAAATAAAAAATGACGAGAAAGTATTTCCTCAAACGCAAACGAAGAGACAACTTCTCAATCATCAAGCAATCTAGAATACGTAATCAATCCAAAATTTCAAATCCAATTCAAGATTTTTAATCAAACAAGCACTCAGATACAAGCTCAGAGATTATACCCTTGTTGTCTAAAAATAAAAAAAATGAAAACTAGAAAATGACTAAGAGAGGTGTTTGATCTCCGAAAACCAATCAACAACAAGTCAAATGTTCAGAAAAAAGTCATATGTTGGTATTAAAAATCCTTTCCAGTTGGTTAAAGAAAAAACTGGGCATTAACAGAGGCGAAGACCCAACTTAGAAAATTTCATAGACACCGTCATAGGCTGGTAGCATATCACAGTGCGAAAATTAATGGTTTTTGCAGGCCAGAAACGGATAGGGTGCGGAAATCCCGAACTGAAGCAAACAACCAGGGTGAGGAAATTGGAGGTTTTCGCAGGCTATGTATAAGGTATAGTGCAGAGGTGTTTGTAAATCAAGAAATTTTGAGAGAAAGGGAAAGGATCTAAATGGATTTTCTCCCAAAGACTCAGAGACTGATTTCAAATGAAAAGAATAGGTAAAGAGCAAATGACCAACAAAAAACCACAATCAAACGATTATCCCCAGTGGACTCGTCAATTTTGTTATTGGAGTGAATGTAGACATAAACTAATCTCCCTAGATCCACCTGGATCTAGAACAAAACAAGACAGGACATGACGCTTTCCCTAGGTAGCTACCATTGAATTCATCATCAAAGAAGGAGTGATGGACATACCTCTATATATCGCTTCCTTATATCTCTATTGTCTTTGCTTCGCTCTGGTGCTCTTGTGAGATCAGATCTGCAATGACACAAACCAACCAAAGTGAAAGCAACAATTATAGATTCAATGGAAACCTAAACATGTGATCAAGGAGTCATGTAATAAAACATTAATGATTTTATGGGAAAGAGACATGCCACTGTATCATATTAAGTAAAAGTGGAAGATACAACCAGAGTGCCTTGATGTCGGAAGTTCCTTTTCGATGGTCCTTTGTTCCAACACACACATACACTTGTTCTGTATTTGCATGAAGATAATCCACAAATACTGATGGACAAATGGAGGCCTCAAGCACCAATTGCATTAGGATCCTTGACACAGTCTTCAACCTATTCTTTGCTCAATCTTGCTTGACCTTGCTTGACCTTTTCCATGAGAAATCCATTATTATATAGGAGAAGATGAAGTGGTTACTAGGATGAGGATGATCCCACCAAATCATAAAAGCCAGTAAGATCACAACCATACGGATGCCACATCACATTCTAGAAGATTCTTCTTCTAGAAACTTAGTGAAACTTCTTCCTTTCCTTAGCTTCAAGCGTCGTCGCACCTTGCTTATATAGCAACATGTGGAAATCCAACAGGCCAGGCATAAAGCAACTTGCATAAATCCTTGATTTTCGCACTGTGTATCACTGTTTGCTTGCGACGTCATTCTAAAAATGTGCCTTGTAGGGGAAGAACTCAACCATTTTCCTCATGTGAAAGATTGTTTTGGAAGCCTGAACACATGCCTATAGGGTCATCTTCAGAGTGGCCAAAATAATGTGTAACAATGAGAGCAAAATAATGTGTAACAATGAGAGCATTGAAAGATGTAGACAACTTCACCCAATTTCTAAAGCTCATCAACCGAATCGAAAAATCCCTAGAAGATGATAGGGAAAAAACTATAGGGTTTACAAAGAATTAATGAGAAACAATTAAGAGTTATAATGAAGACCTCATTGATATGCAATTTTTTTTTATTAATATGGATTTAAGCACAGACCTTGAATCATAATGATGTATTCATTAGACATCAAATTCATGAAATTAAATCAATTCAAGGAAACACAATTTTCCTAGAGGCATTTGAATTGCGATCTACCTATTTGAGGCTAGAAGAGTCTGCAAAGAGTTAAAGGGAGTACTGTTTTTTTTTTGGGTAAGTCCTCACTCTAATTTTGAATAAATATATGTAGTGGAGTCATAAGAAGGGACTATTTTTGAAAAGGGACTTGGGGAAATGTTGTATTCTGAAACTTTGAGTTATATTGGGAAACATTGATAAAGCTTGGACAGATTTTGGTGGATGATTGTTTTTATGTTTCTCCTCTGTTTACTTGTGTTCTTCCATGGCTGAATTGCGAGTATGTTGTTTAATGAATTTAAGTAAATATGCCCTCATTTGTAATGTGTTCGCTTGCATGTTTTCCAATATAGTAATGAAATATGTGAACTATGTTTGACAAATTTGAGTTTTTTTGCTTTTGAAAATGTTATTCAATCGGATCTATTAGGATTTTGAGTTCAAATACTTGTTCGCATATTCTTGACATCATCAATTATACTTCATTGCATAGCATTTAAATAAAATTTTATTTATGTTTATTTTATTTTATTTTATTTTGTATTTTCATATCCTTAATCAATAAAAAATAATATCAAATAAACCATAGAAATATAACCAGTAAACAATACCATTAATTGGAGGATATTCCAAATAAAGGTGAGAACCCAATTTCTAGATTTTAAGCTGACATATATTTTAACATTGACATGTGTCAAACTAGGTATTGGAAGAGCTTGTAACTCCACACATATGTTTTGTATTAACATGAGAGGTTCATAAATATAATGTAATTGATTGTTGGTCTTCCCTAACGGGTGACTCTTCTATCACCTACAACTCTTCAAATTTATAATAATGTTACAATAACACAATCCTAAGGATTACGAGTCCAACATTCTCCGCCTTAATCCTAAGGGGTGTTTGTGACTCCAAACATCATTCTAAACTTTTCAAACTTTTCTCTTCCAAGTGCTTTGGTGAATATGTCTTGGCCTCTACATGATATCGAATTAGGTGATACTTTGTGTTGATGTGCTTAGTTCGATCATGGAATCTAGGATTCTTGGCCAACATGATTGCAAAAGTATTTCCAACTAGAAGAGGAGTAGAATTCACTTGTTTTTCCTGCAAATATTCAAGTATTTCCCTGAGCCACACAATCTCTTTCGTTGCTTCTACAACTACCACCTATTTTGCTCGTGTTGTGGAATTTGCTGGAATTGTTTGTTTGCATGATATCCAAGAGACAACTACTGATCCAAGACTCATGAGATATACTGAAGTTGACACTCTATTTTCCTTATCCCCTACAAAGTCTGAATAAGAATATTCGACTAGGTTGAATTCATCCACCTTAGAGTACCCAAGTCCAAAATCTTTGTAATGTCCCCGTTGGCCTAGGAGGCATAAGGAGTTGTTCCGCTAGCCTAATTTGGTTCCCATAGGTTAAGTCGGAAAA
>SNQJ01S0032073.1:57209-73268 GCA_010110895.2 Picea sitchensis
GATGACTCCTAGACATTGAACTTTCCTGGAGTCAAAGGAATAGAGGTCATGGTAGACTCGGGTGACTTCTAGCCCTAACTCTTCCATGACATTTTTGTGCATGAGGTTGTGAGAAGCCCCCGAATCCATCAAGCAGTTGTGCAGTACCTTGTCATGTATGTTCAAGGAAGTGCAGAAGGGAGGGGATGAGTCATTTCTGTCTTCTACCATAGGACCTAGAATAATTGCAAGCTTTTCATCTTGCAAATTGATGGAGTCTGTGGGAAGGAACGAGACCTCAGACTGTAAAATCTCAGAGAAGCGTCTTTTTAACCCTTCATGTTTAATCAATTCGATCAGGGGCACAGGGATTCTGATCTTTTGAATTTCTTGCTCGAAATTAAAAGAAGATGTAGGCTTCGGGATTTCTCTTATTTCGGGAACATGACTCTGGACTATGGCAGAGAGGGGTCGGGTCTTCTTACCTCTGTGACTGTCTGCTACTTCATTAGCAGGTTTCTCTGTTCTAGTGAACTGCTCAGGAGCATCAGGTGCTACTGTCCTTTTCTTGGACCTCAGGTCATACCTGCCTTGGCTGCCACTAGCCTTGTTTTCCTTGCTTAGTTCATTTAGCTGACTGTCCATGAGAGACTCCTCGTATGCTGATTGAGTGAGATGAGGAAAAGGAGGAGTGTCTCCGAAGCAATGGATTTCAGGATCAAGCTCATTTGTTTCCCCTTCTTCTTCCTTGGCCATAAAATTGTTTTGGAAAGGGGCCTGAATTTTCTAGTCTTCTCCGTCTCTTCCCCTCTCTCTTTGCACAGTCGGGGAAAGAACATTGTTTGGCCTCCTGAAACCTCCTTTATTTTCGGCGCTTTGAGGGCCCTTGTATTCTTGCCTCCCCTCCACCTTCATTCTCTCCATCTCTGCAGACAGAGACTTCACCATCTTGGTCAGTTCATCCACTTGAGGGTGGGGCACCGATGGGCTAGAAGTTAAGGCTTCATATCTTCCCTTTCTCCTGTCTACGTCGGCCTTGTTCCTCAGTCTATCAGCTGCTAATACATTAGATTCCACCTCTATGGCCACATCTTTCATTTGAGCTAAGGAGGTGGCTCTTCTTTCTCTCAATAAAAGACATAAATCGGGACCAAACGCACTAGCATAAGAAATCTTGGCCGAGGCTTCTGAGGGTTTTATCTCAACAGGAATTTTATTATACATCTTATTGAATCTTTTGGAGAAGTCAGAGACAGACTCTCCTTCCATATTTTTCAAAGACCCGAACTCTGTCATGTAATACATGAAATCCTTCCTATCTCCCCACTGCCTCAGGAAAGCACTATCTAGAGCTTCGATCCCAGCAATACATCCAGGGGACAATCCTCTAAACCACTTCCTCACCTCACCATCCAGGCTCTGGATGAATACTCTCATCCAGACATCTTCATTTTCAATGTTCAGGTTGTCTGCATAACTGTAGAAAGCAGCCATGTGCTCTTCCGCAGTTATGTCCCCTTCCCCAGTGAACTTGGGCATATACTTCAAGTAATATCCAGCATGGAGAGGATTCATTTGATGGGGTAGGATTAAGGGAGCATATCTGGCAACAACTATGTCATCCATTCTATTTAGAGGGGGATTAATGCCAGCCATAGGGATATTAGGTGAAGGAGAACTTGGGGGAGAAGGAGTTCGCGAAGGGGCTGCTGGGAATGAGTCTCGAAGTGGAATGGGAAACAAAAGGGGATTTAAGGAGAAGGCTAACGGGCTCAAGTCAGCAGATGCCCCTCTTTGTGCAGGAGTGGTAACAGTAACAGGAGGAGGAGTGGTAAAGATAGAAATGGGGCACTCTTCTGGGGTCCTGGGTCTACGCCAAAGTACAGCTTCAGAGGAGAGGGAAGTGACAAGGATTTCTCCCTCCAATCCCAGACCAGGAGGGGAAAACTCAACAGGAACACTCCTGAAATTCAGGAAACGGGAAACCTCAGAAAAAGGTCTGTTAAGAAACTGAGGAGGAGAAAATGGAGTTCCTACAGAAGGAGATGGCGGATTACCTAGTTCGGCGGTGGAAGCTTCTTCTTCAGAGGCCTTTCCTTTTCTGAGAACCACCTCCGGATCAGTTTTAGGTGTAGATAAAGGAAGCTGTGGATGGGACCGCGTGTGTCTGCCTCTGAAAGCCACAATTATCACGACAGGTTCTCCACAGTGGAGTCATCACAATGGAGTCTCCAGGTGCACAGTAGCAATCTTTAAAGGCTCTGATACCTGATGCACCTTCAGAATCAGGGGCTCAATGTCGTTTAATCCCAGGGAAAATTTTCAACTTCGTCCCCGACAACGGCGCCAGAAATGTTAGTGTCAAAAGTCACTCCTGGATTGCTTGCAGGAGCAGAGCCCAACGCCCATCAGTTTTATGTCACAATAGTTTTAATGGTTGATCAAATGGGTAGAGACTCGGGAAGGTATCGCTCTAACTCAGGAATTGAGTCCGGTATGTAAGGAACAAAAGAGGTCTTGATTTAACTTCAGTCAGTGAGTTGATTTAAAGATGAGCAGGTTGAAGACTTGGTGAGAGGAGTGAACAAACTACCTCATGCAATAGGCCTTTCAACAGTTTGTAGAAGAAAAACTATGAATGTAAGATCCTCTTGGTTCAGGGCTTCAAGAAACTAAAAGGGGGACTTGACTGGATCCTCCAATTCCAAGTCGTTCAACGCTAAGAAAATCATAGGGACCGATTATAAACAATGCAACTGTTACAGTGATCCAACCTACATCATCCTATAACAGTTACAACTCAACTGGATCCTCCAATTCCGAGCTGCTCTAACATAGTATAAACAAAGGCGTGAAAGAAACTGACATTCATAAGGCAAGAAGTCTCAAGAGTCCATGCATAACTAGAATAACAGTGCTTCATTAAAGTTTTACAACCGGGAGCCTTTCTCAACCATCGATCCTTTACCAAATACAAAGACTGAGTCTATACACTCATAAAAATTCGCCTAACAGAGGCGTGCTCAGTTATCCAAGGCATGGTGTACCTTCAATCAAACTCGGATGGATATTCTTCGTCATACACCACCTTAACTGCGCATGGATCCTGCAAGGGGAGTAGCTGAGCCATTAAGTGCCGAGTTAGCGTGTGCAAACCTCTCTGGCTAGTCTAGGACTCGGCATGGCTTCTTTGGAAAAAATCTGTACACAGGACCCTCTCGGGCAAACATCTTGCCAGATTCTCCATACCTTACACTTAATGAGTGAGGAGAGGTTTCAACCACCCCCTCTTACCTTCATTTACTCCAATCGAGAACCAAGATTGAGATTGAATCAGATGGCACCTGGAGATCGTGGTGATCCCTTCTGTGACTAAACCCGACGCCTTTGGCCCCTCTTGAGCAGCTCTTTTATTTCCCAAGTGACCACGAGTTGTGACCCTACGTTTACTCTCAAAGGCGCTTTTGGCATTCGTGAATAGGAAGGAGTTGATCCTTGCTTATCACAGTCATGATGAGTGAAACACAAAGATGGCTTAATTGGACGCCACGCGTCCCTCTCAGATCTGACAGTCCTGAACTCACTCGACGATACTATGGGCCCGGGTCCTGAACGCTCTTGGAACTTTGCGTCTCGGGGATATGAAGGAGCTTCTCCTTGCATTTCGGAGTCGCGATGGGCGAAAAGGTGAGGAGCCTAATCGCGCACCAGGTGTCCCCTTGAATGGACGGCTGAAATTGCTCCGTGATATTGCGGGCCCGACTTTGGGCGCTTTCGGCGCTTCGGGGTTCGGGGTTTCAAGATGTAGAATGATATGGAACCCTCACCCTTTGAACTCCCGAATGCCAAAACACCGACGTGACTAGATCTCGCACCACGCGTCCTTTGGATGGACGACTGCTATCCTTTCTTGCATGCAATATGGGCACTATCCATCGCACTAATCTCGACGCAACTCCGCTAACCGCGATTTCCCGTCGACCGTCGATTTTCTCCTATGGATGAATCTGGACCATCGACAATATAATTTCGCCCGCTTACTTGCTTGGAAGCCTGAAACGAGATTTTTCCGTGCTGCGCTTGGGTGCTTCTCGTGCAACTTGCATACCTGAAAACTCTTGTGCCCAAGACAAGAATTGTTACTAACACTCTCGGTCAAATCATCTGAATGAACTTCAAGTTAAGATGAAGTGGCTGGAACTTCTTCATGTGGGGGAGATGGTGCTTCAAAAGGAGATTCCAGAGATTGACCCAAGATAAGGATCCACACTTCAAGATGTGGAATCTCATCATCAAATTCATGATATGTCTTTACACGATTGAATTTGTCTAGATGATAAAGATGCCTCTCAACAGTTTTGTTATTCTTGGAGGATTCAAGAAAGATTACATCTTTGGAAATGATGAATTTCTTATTTGTCTCATCGTAAAGATGATATCCCTTGGTGGTATTTGAGTATACCCCAAGAAGATGCACTTATGCTCCTTGTATCAAGATTGCTTCTTTTCTCCTTTGGAATCAAGGCATAATAGGTGAAACGAAATACCTCAAGATTCCTCAACAAAGGAATGCGACCATACCACATTTCATAAGGAGTATTGTTTTGTAGAGCGTGAGATGGACACCTATTTTTCACATAATCTATACATAGAAATGCATCAACCCAAAAAATGAATTTTACATTCTTGAAAAAAATCATGGAATGAACCATATTTAGGAGTGCCGTGTTCATTTGTTCAACTATACTATTATGTTGGGGATTGTATGGAACTGTGGTTTGATTCTTGATCCCATGTTGGTGAGGGTAGCTTTCAAATTCATTAGATGTATATTATTTTCCATTATCAGTGCAAAGAGAGCCAATACAAGATTGAGCTTCATTTTGAATCCATATATGAAATTTTTTAAAAGTTTCAAAAGCTTGTGATTTAACTTTTGGCAAGTACACCCAAAACATCATGGTGTAATCATCAATAAAAGACATGATATATTTATTTCCATTTGTAGAAGGAACATACATAGGGACACATAAATCAAGATGAATCAGTTCAAATTTTCTACATGCTCTAGAAGTAGAATCATGAAATGATTGTTTGCTATGCTTTCCTAAGATACAAGTATCATATTGCTTCAATTTCCCAGGAATAGTAGGCAAACCAGAAACACCATTCTTTCTCAACGAACAAAGACTGTAATAATTAATATGGAAAAATATAGCATGCCACAAAAGACTAGATGACATTACACATTTACCATGATGAAAGAGGTATGCAACATTTGTGTATAGGCAGATGTCCCTTTAAGTTTTAGTAGTCTTCCATATTCCATTCCGGTCATGACAACCATGTTGTTTGAATCCTTCCTTATTTCAATTTTTCGATCGAACATGTGAATAGAGTGGCCTTTCTCTCAAATGTGCACAAGGGAAAACAAGTTCCTTTACAACTTATGAAGATAGAGCACATTATGCAAAACAAAATCCCAGAGTCTAGGAAACTTAAGCCTTATGGTGCCTATTTCCGAAGGTCCGAGACTCGATTTATCTAGAAAATATACTACGTCATATACATTGTAATTGAAGTCTTTGAAGAAGTCTCTTCTAAATGTCATGTGGGAGGTTGTGCCCATTTCAAGGAGCCATGCATATCTCCATGGAGTATATGACGTGTTAAAAAAATCTTCAGTTACTCCTATATTGCAATGGGCAACAATGTAATGAGCAGATTCAAGTGGTTTACCTTTTGCTAGTTTTGAATTTTTACCTTTGTCTTCTTTATGATTCTGTCTATCTTCTTTAATCTTCTCTCATGGAAATTTGTAGTCATTCACTTCAAGTGACCCATTATGTTTGCAACGGGTACAATGAATATTAGATCTATGACCTTGGTTGTGTCTACCCCCCTACCTCTAAAAGTCTTTCTTCCACGTCCCCTTTTGTTGCCTTCTCCTCTAGAAGAATCATGTGATTGACTCTTCTCTATCTAAGCAAGGCACATGGTCTTGCCAGTGGAATGAACTGACCTATTTCCAAAGTATTTCTCATGTTCTGTAACTTTCTCCACCAACTTGTCAAATGTGATGGATTTCATTTGACCACTTGCTTGTAGAGATTGAAGATAGTGAGAATATGTAGGGTACATGGCCTTAATGAAGGCTATGAGATGAAGGTGCATCTTCACTCCAATAGCATCAATTTCATGCATTATGGATTTGATCTTAGAAGTTAAATCCATAGGGTCATCATTCTTCAACTCTAGGTTGAAGAGATTCACCATCAGTTGTATAAGTTCTAGTTCTGAGTGTGTGTCATACAAGTCATTTAATCTCTTCAAAGTCTTGGAGGAGTCTTTAATAGAAGCAATATGACGACTCACCTCTTCACTTACTTTTGCAGAAATCACATCATATGCTTTCTGGTCTTTGTCCTTCCATATGACACTTTCTTTGTTTGAGCTAGGAATGGTTGGTCTGCTACTCTTTGGATTTGCTTCTAATTCATCTTCAGTAGCATCCAATTCAACTTCTTCTTCATTGGAAGTTGTTGCTTCATAAATACCATTCCCACATGTCAAGTATCAATGTGATTTTGATATTTCTATACCATTCTCTGTAGTTCTCTTTGCTAGTCAACACCACATTGATGATGGTAATGAGAGAATGCATCTTCTGGAAACAGAGTAAAAATATAATAGAATGACAAATAAAGAAAGAATACTCGTGACAAAGTTGTTTGAAAATGAAAGAACGCCACTGCAGTAAAGAAATTAGAGGTCCCGCCTCTGTAATTTGTTTAAAACGACTAGGATGAGCGGTAAATGAAAATGCCAATGAGAAGAGAATATGTTGTCATAGAAACTCAACTCGGAGTAGCGATATCAATCCCATCTGCTGTCACAGAATATATTAAAAAAAACTTAGAGCAACGATATCAATCCCATCATTTTTTTGTTCGTGCCGATAGCTTTATCACTAGCTCGAATGATTCCCGTGCTTGAAACAACAAATCTGCGATGGGGGTGTGTGCAACAACAAATATGAGTGATGGGGCATGAAGAGAATGGTTCGACATACAAAATTTCTAGGGTTCCACATTCTCTGATATTCGACATACAAACTTGCTAGGGATATGTACATGCTAGAGTTCCATGTTTAACAGACACCAACAATGAATAATCGACGGGTGATGTGGGCATGGACGCAAATGGATGAATGCAGGAGTTAGTCTCTCAGTAGTCTCTAAGTTGTCAATGTATCCATTGCAAGGGAGGTTGCGAGTTCGATTTGCAACACAAGTTAGGGTTTTGTGCCAAGTGAAACACGAAACAATCGAGGGCTTGAACAATGGAGCATTTTAAGGTTGCATGAATTAGGGTTTCCTGGTGGTGTGTGTACAATAAAATAGAATGAGGGAGGCGTGCTAAACTTGAATGCAAGAGAGGCGTGCAGAAATGAAACGTAGAATGGAACGAGGCAGATGGACTGGCAGAGGGACAGAGGATTGGCCAGAGAATGCAGAAGGACTGACAGAAAGAAAGGAGGCATTTTCTGTTCGCAAGAGAAAAGGAAACACTAAGGAATCAAACTGCGGAGTTATCCCAACTTTGATACCACTGTCAGACTAGGCATTGGCAGAACTCGTAACTCCACGCATATGTTTTTTTTTCATTAACATGAGAGGTTCACAAATACATTTTAATTTTAAATTGTTGATCTTCTCTAATGGGTGACTCTTCCTATCACCTAAGACTATTCATATTTACAATAATATTACAATAACACAATCCCAAGGATTATATGTCCAAAGACTTGAAACAAAACCATATTCCAAATAAAAATAAGAACCTAAGTTCTAGATTTTAATCTAACGTATATTTTAACACTAAATTGGAACAAAATCATATATAAACAAGTGTTGCATTGCAAATAGGCCCCTGCTGAATAAGTTTGAATATATATAAGATTTATTGTGTATTAGGTACTTCGGTTGGAATTTATATTGTTGTAGATGCCATTTTTCTTTGTCTACAAACTCTGTATGTATGCTAACAAGAGACTTATAAGCACATGCACATTCTTAATCAGAACCCCCCCAACTGTTATAAACAAGACAACCTTCCCAAGAATAAAATAAAAAACCTTTTCATGTAATTTAAAAAAAACATTATAACCTTTCATGCACAAGGCATGCACAAGGGCGACCTGAAAATACAAAACATTTTCATGCTATTTTTAAATAGTTTTATAACCTTTCATGAATAAGGGAGGCTCGTGAATAAGGGAGGCCTAATAACCTGAAGTTGAAGACATTCCATGTGTGGTACTATATACGTACACATCACTACCACGCACACTTACAAAGCGATGCTAAAACTTGTTATCTAATGGTTGCGACATCATGAATAAAATAAAATAAAAGAGTATCTTACATACTTTTACGTTGGATATGGTTTAGCCTTAGTGTGTTTCAGAGTGGAGGGGATGACTTAATTTTTGGGATCTGATTATTGAAAACACTTTTGTCCCAGTAAAATTTTACGATCACAATTAGAATTTTTAAGATGGAGATTTGAGTATTGGAGAAGCAAACCCCTTTCAAGGATCTCATTCCTCCCTATAGTACAAAATCATATGACAAGCGATTAATTTATAAACATATATGGTTGATGAGATTAGAGTGGTAGAATATCTACATGGTAGACTATGTACATTTTCACTATATTAATAGATAACTTCAAAAATCATTACAAGAAAGGATAACCTATCCACAAACAAAGAGATCTCTAATAATTCAAATTATGAATATTCAAGACATCTGCCATGTCTTGATTCAAATCCTGTTTAAGCTATATCCAATAGAACTATCATGAATGGTAATATTTGAAACACATACTTTTGTCTGGTCCTTTCCGAGTCTTCCAATGCTGTCATGTCAAATCATTATGGTCAGATGGATAGCTATGTTGTAGCCAAAGGAATTCGTAGCAGCGAGGAATTTTAGTATTCTATAAGCATCTTACAATATTGCATCTTAAAATAAGTCTCATATCATATTTGAATTTGAAAAGGAAGTACGGTTTTCATTCTCACATTTGCAATCCTTTGTCAAGTCTAAACCCATCTCCTCGAGAATCTCGGAGGACTTGTATTTGCAGCATGTGATCTGAAAAATTATTGTTGTTGAAGGCAAACAAGAAGTTTGGTGCATGACTTTGTCACTTCCTGTAATTCAAGAGTGAATGCTCTGATCAAATTAATCAAAATAATGGTCACTCTTATTGGAAGTGACCAATTAATCATGTTTGTATAGATAGACAGTTATCACTTGTTTTTTCAAAAAAGGGAACAAACCATTGTTAACTGGTTCTAGGGATTGACATCCATACTTATGTCAAATTACAGTTTTGTAAACCTTTGTCTACAAAACTAAAGGTCTAGACGGGCCATAGGATTTTAGTTTCCTAAATACCATCCCCAAATATAATCTTAATGTAGAGATTGAATTTGTATGATTTTAACAGAGAGATTGAATTTGTATATGAGTTCATCTAAACATTATGTAATTAGGACAATTTTAAATACAAGTCTCTTGAACAATGAAGGAATAAAACTCAAGCCATTTAGCTATGCTTTGAGTTATCATGCTAACTACTTTAGTATTCTCTCTAAAGCTATGACACCCAACTTGTGAACTTATTTCATTAAAGTTCACATAGCACAAGACCATGGATACTCCTTAAAATATTCTATTTTTTATGACAAGATCTTTATTAAGTTCCATACCGGATTAAAGAAGCAAATGATATATCTGATCTCCAACTTGTGAACTTCAAATTTGAGTGATTGAGTCTGTATAATTCGAGTTTCCTGAGGGTTTTTCATGGTGCTTAATCTATTTATGCATTCAAATATGCAATTTAAACAACATAAAATGGAGATTTCACCAAAATCTATTTCACGAATTCTAGTGAAAAGTTTCAAAAAATCTAGTGAAAAGTTTCAAAAAGTCTAATGTTTAGACAAAGCCTTTTTTTTATAAAATATGGATAGAAACTAAATGTAATTCAAAACATAAGTATGGTTGTATATTATATATGTATATGATGATCTTATTATAATAAAAAAGGTTATAGTTTTTAGTTATTTCCTATAATTTATTTTATTTGAAATTTTTATCTATGTAAAATTTTGAAACGTTAATGTTTATCAATGTTCCACTCGTCATAAGAGATAGAAAAAAAATTAAACAATCATTCCTTTCATAATTATAAGAAAACAATTATTTAAAACTGGAAAATAAAAATTTAATATTTGAAATTTAATTATTTAAAACAAACTATTGTTTGAAATTCAAAGAATAAAAATAAAAATTTAGTAATTGAAAAAAATCAAATTACTACACAGAACATACTATTATTTAAAACTTAAAATAAAAAATTTAATAATTAAAATCCCGTTATATTTTTCTTTGAAACTACTTTACACCGCGCCCATCAATCACTCAGTCCTTTGATTTCATATAAAAATAAAGATAAAAGTTTAATAATGGGGGAGCGATTTCATTTTTTGGGGAAGCAGAGATAAAATATATAATCTTTGAAAAAAAGTCTCCGGAGAAGCCATGCTGCCATTTATTATTAAAACTTAGAGAGAGAAATTTAACACTTAAAAAAACGAAGGGCTCTAATTTAGATTCATGGTTTGAAACTTCAAAAATTAGAAACCATGTTGCAAGTTATTATTAAAATTTTTATTAAAATTTAGAGAGAGAAATTTAATAATTAAAAAAATAAGGGTTAGAGTTTACATTCATTGTTTCAAACTTAAAAAATTAATAATTAGAAATAATAACATGATGCAAGAAAACCAAGCAACAACGTGCGTGCACAAATGTTTACCATTTTGGAATTCAAATGTTTGAAAGAGTCCATATGTTGTCAATTGATGTCTCTTTCACAGAATCTTATTAATTAAATTTATTTCTGTATTTTTTATTCTATTTTAACTAAATCATCACTACATATGATCCGAGTTCAAACCTTAATGTACATAGAAGCTCTATGGGATCCAATGGAGACACTCTCTCCTCCCTTGCATTCTCTTGTTGTTGCTTCTGAGGATGCCCATCACATTTGTTTATTTCATTATTCTTGCCATGTTCACATTCTTCATCATTAATGACCTGATTTTCGGACCTGATTCTTGCATTCAACCTAATTCCAATAACCCCTTTAGATGCAGTCTGTGCAAAAACAAACTAGAGATGGATTTTTTTTCCAGGTAATCATTCATATGATTCCAGATTATTTGGATTTGAAGGATTTGCTTTCTTTTCCATGTAGAAGTTCCATTAATCAGTTCAACTGGTCTGGTTATTTCATTCAGGGGTTCAAATTTTGATGTATACAAACAAATGCCCTTCTTATTAGGTTTATTATGAGGAAATAGAAGTGTAGAAAGTCCTCATTTGTGGAGTCAAAATGTATGTATGAAAACAAATAAAAATGTATGCATGAACAACAAGAAAAGACAAGAAAAATGTATGCATGAACAATAAGAAATGACAAAAAAACTATGCTGAAATTGGAGAGATGGAAGCAATTTGTTTTTGACAGATGCTTCCTCTTATCATAATGTGGCAAACAAACTCTTCTCCAATTTGGAAGTATTGCAATTAAGTGTAACCAACTTACAACACTCGACTCAATTTGGAAGTATTGCATTGCAATTAAGTGTAGCCGACTTACACCACTCTACTAATAACGACTTATACTAGTACAGTCACTCTACGAATAACCCTTCTCCAATTTGGAAGTATTGAAATTAAGTGTAACCAACTTACAACAATCGACTCAATTTGGAAGTATTGCATTGCAATTAACTCAATTTGGAAGTATTGCATTGCAATTAAGTGTAGCCGACTTACACCACTCTACGAATAACGACTTATACTAGTACAATCACTCTACGAATAACGACTTGTACTGGTACAATTAGTAAGGACTTAAGGACTTATACTGGAATTTTCATGTTGTTTTATGTTGAGCATATGGTGAAGAATGAAACATCATTTCATTACCTCATTTTTGAGTACCTCCACACAGACATCAATAAACTCTTAGGCTATCATCATTAGAGTGTCAATGGTGGCTCTCTCCCACCAAAAAATATTCAGGTATTTCTTTAGCTGGCTCATTTTGTGCTTTCATTTTCAATATTGCATTGTAATGATATTTTTTCAAAGAAATGTCTTTAATTTCTGGATATGGGTACAGAGTTTCATGTATCAAATTCCTTTGCAAGCCTAGCTTGCTTAGCATGATTAACATTTGTTCAACATTAAAAACATTAAAACAAATGCTATAGTCAAGAATTAAAATTTATTTTATCAAATAAACTTAACAATACATGCCGACCATTCTCTACATTTATGCAAGTTTAAATCAACATATCTGAGAACAAAAATGATAGCTTAAAACACGTCGACCATTCTCTACATTTATGCAAGTTTAAATCAACATATCTGAGAAAAAAAATGATAGCTTAAATTACTGGAATACTCCATTGGAAAGAAAAAAAATGATAGCTTAAATTACTAGAATACTCCATTGGCAAGCTGAGCGAAGAGGTCCCTCCAGCTTGTAATCTCCACTCTGAGAGTTGAGAAGAATCCAAGCATGGCCAGTCTCCCATTTATGTTCTCCGGCGTTGAGCATGACGAGTCTCCCATTTATGTTCTCTGGAGTTGGCCTACTAAAAGGGCAGTCTCCCATTTATGTTCTCCAGAGCTAAATGTTCTCTGGAGCTGGCTCTCTGAAAGGGCAGTAGGCAGAGTGGGCGATGAAGACCATGGCTGCAGGTTGTGAAGGTAGTGGGGGAGGTGGTGGATTTAATGATCATTTGTCAGAACATTTTAAAGGCCTGATATAAGTGGCTGTAAAAGATGCATCTCAGTAAAACTTTTGACAAAACTTATTTTATTTAACATGCAAAAAATTATCTAAGCAAAACTTATTTTATTTCATCTGAGCAATAAGAGTCTCTGTAAAACTTTCGGCAAAACTTATTTTATCTAAGATAAAAAAAATGTATCTAAGCAAAACTTATTTTATCTCAGCAAAACTTATCAAGGAAAAATGCGTCTCAGCAATAAGAGGTTGAAATTGTTGGTCAATAATATTTTTGAGAAAAATAGTTTAATTATTATAAAGAAATAACTTTTTCATTTGTCCTATGTAAAAGTTTGTTGTACAACTTTAAAAAGAAAAAGAATATGAGTAATCAAAACCAAAGTAATTAACGATCAACAATGAATCGATCGCTAGAATCCTGACCTTCCATAAAGAACAAGGACTAATAAAACATGATTTCCATTACTGGGTTGTATTTAATACTCCACCAATGATTTAGGCTCTAAATCTGAAAATGATTTCATAATCTCCAATGAAAATAGAAAAACACATTACACAAAATTTTAGATATAATAAATTAAGCATGTGCTGTTAAAATAACGCATATCTAATATAATAAAAAAACAATACATGCAAAACATATAACATTTTTAACCATACATGCAAAACATATAACATTTTTTTTTACTTAAAGATAGAAAATATGCAACCACTTAAACAAGTATCTTTTACTTTATGTTTTGTTTTTAAATCAAATAATTGTAGGTTAATGAATATTATCAATGTATATATAATCGTCAATGATAAAGTGTTGATTTTTTATTATTTAACATGAATAATGAAGAATAAGGAAAATTGTGATATAATGTATTATTATCATCGAAACAATGGTTTAATAGTTTTTATAGTTAATTGGTAGTTGCAAAGATATTCAAATTGATGCTAACCTTTAATATATGTTGATATAATTAGAATTTAAGAATGACATTATGATTCCTAATCTCACAATAGAACACGTAAGTAGCAAATTCAAATATTATTTTGTGACAAAATTAGTGATAACACAAGATCAAATCTTATATGGATTAATAAAATACAAAAAGGTTGAGAGTGACATTCTACATTTTGGCTTTTAAATATTTTTGGCTTTTAAATATTTTTTTTTCAGAAGAAAATTTTCTCTTATATTATATATGGTTTTGTAACAAAAAAGATACAGTTAAGTGCTATTACAATAAAGATATGTATTGTTCCATCCATATCTAACTGTTCCCATAAATATAGGTCCAACCATATGTAATTGTAACCATAATCATAGGTAAATAGATGATCCTATCTATTTCATATCGCATCTGATCCAACTAATAGATAGTTAGTCAAAAATTTCATACAGAAAAAGAGAAAAAAAGCATCAAGACGAATGCTAAAAGGTCAAGACTAAAAAAATGTGATACATTGAGGGGGACCCACATGTCCATCTGTCCAATGATGATAAGTCAATATACCAGTCAGTCTTGATAGAGATTTTTGGACAACGAATCTGCCTCCACATTTGTTTCCCTGTAAATATGTGAGAAGCTGATTTGAGTGAATGCCTGGATGAGATCGGTAATCCTATCTTTCCAGCATTCAAGTGCAATGACTTGAAGATGACCCTTGTTGTTTAACCAATCAATGATGATCTTTGAGTCCCCCCGCACATGAAGATCCAATATATTATGTCTAGAAGCCAACAAGATAGTATCCCACACGCCAAGGAGTTCATCTTTTGTATTGGAACCAGCTCCGCAGTTAAAAGTCCAAGTAATATTGGAAAGCTCTGTCCTTTTGATCAGTTCGCCAACACCACAGTGAAGACCTTCATTTTGAGATGCTCCATCAAACTAGGAATTATTCTCTCCCAGTGGAATAGAAGGTTAGAAGGTTGGATGAACCGACGAGTAGGAGTCCTCCTATCCCTATTAATCTCTAGGTCAACCAGTATCCTGAAGAAAACTGATTTTAAAGAGACAATTGTATTTTCAAAGATCGTCCTGTTGCGACCCAACCAAATATACCAGTAGACTAGTGTCGTGAGCTGAGATAATGTGAATTCCTCCATTGTCCAGTTCTCCAAGCAAGCATGTAAAGTAGAGCCCGTCCATATCGTTTGGAGATTTAGGACGAGAGTAGGCCTATGCCAAACAGTTTTAGTAAAATTACATTCCAAAAAGAGACGGTAGATAGAATCAGAGTTGTTTCGACATAGAGAACACATATTGGGTCCCTCCTAGCCCCGACGAAGAAGAATGTCCCAGGTCAGAATCTTATCATTTGCAGCTAGCCAAATGAATAATTTAATTTTTAAGGGAAGAGGCCAGCGCCAATATAAATATCGCCTCCAACCTGTACACCTCTAGTTCCAGAGTGTAGATGATATAGCATTATATACATTCTTCACAGTCAAATTGCTAGATCGGTCACCTTCATTCCAGTGTAAAGAGTCTTCCAGTACGCTAAGATGAATCCCTGCTCCAAGAAGTGCAGAGCAATAGTACTGCCATTCCAGAGCCATGTTTCCTGATAGACCCAAGTCAGTGCTATTTTTCCATGTTGTACAAATAACCCCGTGTTCAGTAGTGTCCCCGCCTTGGAAAAGATAGAA
The DNA here is from genome assembly GCA_010110895.2 of Picea sitchensis. Taxonomy (NCBI): domain Eukaryota; kingdom Viridiplantae; phylum Streptophyta; class Pinopsida; order Pinales; family Pinaceae; genus Picea; species Picea sitchensis. Next base: position 72,742 of record SNQJ01S0032073.1, read on the forward strand.
AACTTGTTTTTCCTGTAAATAATCCAGTAGTCTAGGAGTGAGATAAGAAATGGACCTGAGACCTAGAATAGCATCCCTGCCAATGTGTATAGAATGTCCTAATCCTGGTTTCCAACAAAGCCAATGTTGAATAAAATGTAGATTCTTCATAAGAGATCTCCAGATCGGAGAGGTGATGATGGGACAAGTAACTTTGTGTCTGAGCCATCTCGTGAGTGATAGAGGAGTGATATATTTCCCATAAATAACACGATGCCAAATCCCGTTCTGAGTCAGTACTCGCCAAAAATATTTTGTCGCCAGTGCTTGTTTGAATAGAAAAATATTGCACCCCCCGGGGGGGGCGGCAACTCAATTGGCAAGTGCCGTGAAAATGAAATTCCATGAGGTTTCGAGTTCAACTCCCCCTGACTTACAATGTGTGCTGCGTAAGGGGCCTCGTGGGCACACCCGGAGGTTATAGTGGTAGCAGTTGGATAACACAACCATGTGCCCAACTAGTTGCTGATTCCTCCAGACATAAAAAA